>VZRX01024050.1:25754-58958 GCA_013398075.1 Notiomystis cincta | reverse complement strand
CCCGCCTCCCCCGCCGGGAGCGCTCCCGGGCCGGCCCCCGCCGCCCGCGGGACACCCCCGGCTCGGCCGCGGTTCGTGGGGGTCCGCCCGGAGAGAGGAGGGGGCGGCCCCGGCTCCCCCGCCCCGCTGTCCTCACCAGGCTTGGCTTTGGCGTGCGGGGTTTCCCGGTGTTTTTCCTGCCGGCGCTTACCGGGACGGCGCTGTTCATCCCGCCCCTCGTGAGCAGCCGGGCAGGGCCACAGGCGCTCTGCGTCCGTGTGCTGTGGAGTAACAACATGCGCTGGGAGTAAGAAAACCTGCGCGTTGTAGGAACCGTTTTCCGTTTGGGGGAGGTTTGGGGTTACAGGTGATGGAAAAGAATAAAATACTTTGTCGCAAATGTGCAGTACCCCCAAATCAAATTTAGAAGATCATTGGAGACGTCTCCAATTTCTGCACAGCCTCCACAGTCTTCCCCAAGCTGAGCTCCCCTCACCTCAGGCACAGACGCCAGGCATGACCGTCTTCCCCTCTCTTCCACATTCAGGCTTTCCTCAAGTTTAGGGACAGCATCATCTGGCCATGCCCAGCCAGAAATCTGGAAGGCAGATGCGGGTCAGTAATGTGAACATAAGTTGTGGGTCTTTTAGAGTTTAGAGGAGGGCTTTTGGAGAAGGAAAAGGAAGGAATTCCTTAGATTGGTCCTATTTGAAATTTCATAGCTTTTGGCTGCAGACTTCACGAAGTGAGAAGATACAAATATTGTGATTGAGCTTTGCTTTACACGCCCAGAGGTCAGCCAGCAATTCCAAGGAAATGTAACTTTCCAAAAGCCACTTCCTTGCCGGTGTCGATACATTGGGCTTCTCCTCAGTCTGTGCTGGTAAAACATCAGCCAACTTAAAAGGGGGAGGTGAGTGAGGTCCTGTATTTGAAGGCTACAAAACTAAGTGTACCTACTTACTCAAGCTCCTCTTTATACCCACAGATCTGCCTAAAGAAACCATGCAAGATTTGGAGCCCTGATTTTCTGTAAGGACCTTTTTCTTTTCCAGGCAAAAGTGAATCCTGCACCTTTTTCAGTGTAATTTCAGACGGAGCTTGAGAGCGCAGTGATTTGCAGAAGCAACAATCAGAGCTGGCTACGACTTGACTGCCCTGCCTTGGCAAACACCTGGTCCAATTCATGCTTTGTTGCCATCCTGGCAACAAACCAGCCTGTGATGGCTCTTTGTGTACTTTTTTTACTTGTTTTATAGAGGATTAATTAGTGTTTGTATAGCGACACAGCTGCCTGGTGCTCCATGGACACAGCTGAAGGCAAAGGCCTCCGGGCTGTGCTGTGGTTTCCTAATTCCTGTGTTATGGCTACTGTAATGCATATCCTCGAAATGAAACTAACATTTCTGACTGATTTATGTCTTTTGACTGCTAGTTTTCAGTCTTGTGCTAGAGGAAGGAGAGCTGAAGATGCAATATCAAAACCAAGCTCCGCTACTTGAAGAGTTGTTTCAAGTCCCCTGTTGATCACTTGAGGCTCTTGCACATGCTATGAAATTCACCAGAAGTCTCACAGAGCCTTGATCTTTCATACCTTTATCCCACATTATCTCTCCATGTTCTTCTCGCTGACTTTACCCTGCCATGAACCACAGAGCTCCCCATCCCAGCATACCCAGCACTGCATGCATGCCAGGCTATGTCAAACACAGCACAGGGCCCAGCCCAAGGTGCTTGTTTTCACTCAAATTATACATTTCGTAACTTGCTTGTAAAGCACTTTGAAGATATGACACTAAATGTTACTAACACTAAATGGTATTGTTGGACAGGCTTAACATGAGCAATTAAATAGTAATTCCATAAAAAAGGTGCGAAACACAAAGATAGAATTAAGTCATATATGCCTACTTTGCATCCAGATCTTCAGGCTGTTGATTACTTCGACTGACATTCTGAAAATAAGCTTTCATCTCTTTTTCCACACAGCCTTCCAGCTAGGAACTGCTAAGGCCCTGTGCTCAGACTATAGTTGCTTTGACAGGTATTTGGGCACTGCCAGCAAGGACTGCAAGTGGCTGACACGGATCAGGCTCTGTGGAAGGTGAAGATCTGGAAGCTGTGTGAGCAGGGCTCTTGCCTGCTGTCTGTGGCTGTCCAAAATGAGCTGCCTGCATGGATACACAGGGCACTGGGGGAAACACTGTCAGGCAGTGATGAAGATAACTGCAGTGGGGATGAGAAGCCCTCACAATTCCCATGAAATTCTCTCCTGAAAGAGGGTCTGATCAGTTCAGCAGTGATTTGTGCTTCACCACCTTCCCACACCGCCCAGAACAGCACAGTCACAGAGCTGAATGTTTCTTGTACAAGGCATCCAGGTGGTGATTCTGATTCTGATTCTGATTCTGATTGTCCCCCTGTACTGGGCACTGCCGAGGCCACACCTAGGATCCTGTGTTCAGTTTTGGGCCTCTCACAACAAGAAAGGCATTGAGGGGCTAGAGCATGGGAATGGAACTTGGGAAGGGTCTGGAGCACAAATCTGAGGAGGAGCAGCTGAGGAATCTGGAGAAAAGGAGGTTGAGGGGAGACCTTCCCACTCTCTACAACAACCTGAAAGAAGGAGTGGCCACGAGGGAGTTGGGCTCTGCTCCCAGGTAACAGGAAACAGGATGAGAGGAAACAGCCTTGAGTTGCACCAGGGAAAGTTTACATTGTGTATTAGGAAAAATTTCTTCACTGAAAGGGTTTTGAGGCAGTGGAACAGGATGCCCAGGGAAGTGGTAGAATCTCCATCCGTTGAAGTGCTCAAAAGGTGTGTGGATGTGGCACTTGGGAACATGGTTTAGTGGTGAATGCTGTGGTGCTGTGTTAACAATTGGACTCCATGATCTCAGAGGTCTTTTCCAATCTTAACTGAAGGACTGGTCCATAGGTCCCACAGGGATCAACATCATGAGCTTTATGGTAGGACATTCCTTCTGTCATGCAGAATTTGCATGTCTTAATTCCAACATTGGAGGGAGATCAATGTCCCCAAGTCCAGCCCCAGCCTGGATACAGAGTTAACTCTGAACGATTGTGATGGCTGTGTAGACTAATCTTGTTTGGTTACTGCAAGTTTGCTCTGCAGTCTGACAGGACAAACCTTTGGCTTGGTGAGCCTCCTCTCTCCCCGTGTGCCACCCCCTGTGCCGTGCTGGCACAGTGTGTGTGCTGGAGCTGGAGCTGGGAACCAGAAGAAAGTTAGCCCTGAAGAAGGATACTTTGTTTTGGTCTGGATCGCTCCCACATTCGATTGTGGGGTGGACACACAAAGAGGTATGTCAGCACAACAGAGGGGCAGCAGGATCCAGCACAGGGACAGGAATGCACAGCAGAAGCTGGAGCTGGGAACAGGACTCCAAGCAAGAAAACAAGGGATCTTGTGCCAGAAACATCAGCCATGAGCTCCCTGCTCACCCCATCCTGTGCAGGACAGAGAATTGGGAAAGGGAAGAACGGGTGAGAGTAGAAACTCACCTTTGGACTTTCCAAAGGACCTTCCATCCTGCTGGGGCAGCAACACCAAGGAAATACAGATGCAATTTTCCAGACATCATTTTTGGTGGCAGTGATTTGATGGATCAGTCGGGTTGTGCTCCCTCTGTTGTGCTGGTGCAGCTCTTTGTGCTGCTGTGTTGTCAAACAGACCAGGAAACTGCTTTAAAAAAGCAACACCCTCCCCTCCTCAGTTATTTTTACCCTGGCTCAGTTCCCAGATACAATTCACCTTGTCTCCACTGAGGTGCAACTGGAGGAAGAGTGCTGGAGTGGGAAAGTGTAGCCAGAAGCAGGCAGACAGGGTCTGCCTAAATCCACTGTGCCCCTCAAAAAAACACCCATGGCCCAACACCTCGGGAAGAGTTTCCTTTCACAAATCATGGGCAGCTTGTTTGTCAGAATTAGAGAGATCAAAAAAGAGGAGAGGAAGGTTCAATCCACGCAGGCACGTGCAGCATTTGCATACTGTTTTCCCCTGGAAAACATAAAAGGGAATCTGACAGTAATCATGTTAGAAATGCTCCCTGCTCCCCTCCCCTTTAATCTAAGCTCTGTGTAGGACATGTAAGCTCTGTCCCTGGCGTGTAAGAGCTCCAGCAGATCGCTGGGGTGCTGCCTCCAGCACCCGCCTGTTTCTGCTGAGGTCACTGGAAACACTTTGGTGGTTAAAGGTGCCCGTGCCTAAATGCTCTGTTAGGTCATGAGCTAATTTTAGGACAGAGAAGCACAGTTCCAAGAGGGAAAAATAGGTTAATAACACTGAAGTCGCAGCAGATCTGTGGGAAATCTCCTGGAATAGGTCCATAATTAGCAAATCTACAAATCAAAGAAGATACCTTTTCTTCAGTTCCCTTTTTCCTTTGATTTTGCCTGTGGATTGTGGCTTCTGTGGCTAAAACAGGATGAACTGAAGACTTCTACACTTAGAAATTAGTACTTGAACCTTATAGCAATATCCAGGAGGCAGAACCATGCACTTACATATTTCTATACAGGATTGCATTAGGCAAGTGTTCATTGCCTTAAAGTAAACAGTGCTGGTGTGAACTCCCACATTTTTCAGAGCCAAGGCACTGGATTCTTCTCATACAGAGGCACATCCCAAGTTAGTCTCCTGAAGACAGGCACCTGCCATCTGAACTGAGCAGGGCTCATTTTGCTCCATTTGTAACTCAGGCATCGTGCACGAATAAAGGTTTCCACTCTGCTTTCCCAGCTCCCAAAGTGCACCAGCTTCTCAGTTACAGGTGAAGAGGGTTTGTTACACAAAGAGACATAACTTCAGGTTTCAGCCTGAAAATTGAAATTCAGAGGTGATCATCCCTAACTCTCAATTCCATCTTAGTAGGGTTTTTGGGATCACAGGTATTTACTGAGGTATTTACCTCTGCTTCAGGTACTGAAGTGTCTTTGTGGATCCCACTTGAAACCTTGCATTCCTGATTGGAATCCCACTTGAAACCTTGCATTCCCCCTGCTAGGGGGCTTAGCAGACTGTGTTTTAGGAGTCTGTTGGGCTTCTGATAAGATCAGGTCAAGGTTTTACAGACCTTTAGGAGCCCATAAGTCCTTGACCCAACCTTATCAGTAAATTCAGGCAAGGTTTTGGATTCAGAATCCCCTTATCTTAAACCCAAACGTTTATCCACTTTTTTTCACTTGCATTAGTCAGTCTAACAAAAATTAATATCTCTTCTATCCTTGGACTGTCACAGCTGCAGCCCTTGTAAGAGCACTGTAAAGAACCTCCAATCAAGACCACACCAGTTTTGTCAGCTTTGCCTTCCTGCTCCAAGGCTGGCTGCTGCCTCCCACACACAGTATCTCACCAGCAGTTTGGCATCTCTGAGAAATAGAGTTTTGGCTCTATTTCTCAGAAGCTGTGTGAGAGGAACCTGCCAAGAAACACTACTCAGCTGGCCATAGCAGAACCTTGAGAAACACAGTGTAGTGGTCAAATGCCAAGTCTGGATTCAGGAAGCCACAGAATGGATGAGGAAATAACAGCAGCTGGACAAGCAGCTTCTTTGTAAAATAGCTTCAGTGGCAGCTGCAAGCTCAGGTGCCTGTAAAATAAATCTGAGCAGCAGAAGGCAACCAAGGGCTTAGGCATTTTCCTCTTGCTGGCCTCCTCTCACCTCTGAAGCACTTTCACTGAGGCTCAGACAAGACCTGCAGTAGTTTCACTCTGAGCAGAGTTTTAATCCTTTCCTTTCCTTGCCATCTCCAACAATGGAAAGGAAATGAAGAGAAAAAACCCTTTCTCTGTAGTTGCAGGTGTTGACAGTTCTAGGACACACCTGGGCTGAGGACTGCACAAACCACACCAGGACATGGAAATACTGGACCAGGCACCTTTGTCACCCCTCCATGGTCAGGGCAAAGCTCCCTTGAGCAGCAGTTTGCTTTGCCTCTGCTTCCCCTGCAACACTGACATGCCTTGGGTGGCTACAGCCCATTTTCACCCATTTTCAGCAGAGAACAAAAAAGCTCTCAAGGGTAGGAAGTGGGGCTAAGGCTTCTTTGGAAGCAGGATTTAGTAATCCCAGTTGCCACCTTTAAAAATCAGTGCCCTTGGGCCCCAGCCAGCCCTCAGCTCTGTCAACATCTTTACTGCCAACTTTACTAACAGTCACACAAATGTAAATCTACTGTGAGAAGAGGATTAAGCCCATTCTGGTTTTATGGCCTATGAAATGTCTCCTGCCCTGCTGCCACTGTGCAGTGATACATAACACAGAAAAGGGAATTCAGGCTGCTATTGTGTCTTCAGAATTTTAAAGGAAAAAAATGTAATTCCAGAAACTTTACCAGCCAGTGAAGTGCATACACAGACAAGGCTTTTTCTAAGTCAGAAGTTAAAGGGCTGTACCTTGCCAGATGCTGGATGAAGTACATAATTTTTTCCTCAAAATAAGATTATCAACAGCAATTTTCCATGCATTCAAGTTCAGGATTTTGTCTGCAGGGGATTAAAGCTCAGGCAAACATGAGCCTGCCTGAACACTGCCCTGCTCCATGTACTGCTCCCACTTAGGATGAGACCTATGTAGGGAGCCATGTAGGAATCCCACTAAAATGATTATTTCTTCACTGATGACTCAGTTGGCTGAGATTTGCAAGGAGGGCTGAGGGAATCATGTCTATGGTTTCTAAAAAAAATTTCAGTTTGTTGTGGGTTCCTCACTCCCTTAGGCTGATATTTCATACAAAAGGCTTTTTTAACTATAAAATTTATTACTGGATTTCAGCTCTTGGGCTGGGCATATATTTTGGTTCCAGGTTTCTGCAGTCTCAGAGGATGGCTCAGACCTCTTGGCAAGATCTCTGTAACACTAAATAATTGTAATGATCACTAACAGAGTAACTCCATTGAGCTGTCAGCAGAAAAACAGCTGAGCTGAATACATATTTCAATTAAAGATGCAGAATTATGCGTATTTATGCACAAGCCTGAAAAGCAGATGATATTTAAAATGTTCTTCAGGGCAGGAGATACAATTAATTTTTCATTACCTTCAACATTTATCCAATTTCTCTCTAGCTGGAAAGTCTCGTTCATTCAGTCCTTATCTGTGTCAAGCTGCTGTTGTGTAAGGTTTTGTGGGTGACTGTGACTATTTTGGTCACAGGGCATGGATAGGTAGGGACTATAATGAGACACTACACTGGCCCTTGAAGGCACAACTGATGGCATTTGCCAAAATGGGAATCCATCTCCCTGGCAGAGCCTCACACACACACACTCAACTTCTCTGCTCCATCTTTCAGTCCTCCTGGTCAAAGTCTCATGCAGATCAGAGAGAAAAGTGGTGTGTGAAGACAGACTGCAGTGACCTCTTGCTTTGGAATGTAGTGCTGTTTGTTTTGGCATTGCAGATATATTTAGTAAACTGTCATCTGTTATAATTCGTGTGGGGACAGATCCCATATTTTGAGAGGCGTTCGCTGTCCTGCATTGCCTGGAGTCCCCAAATTGCTCTGTCATTTACACACTGCTCTATTTTAAAAGCAGTGTCAGTGGACACATCCTCTCCCTTGTCCCACCGTGAGGACCCTCAGCTCCCAAATGCTCATGCAGCAACACGGCAGGGTTTTGGCCAAGTCCTCTCCTAAGCAAACTGATATTTATTTACCAACAGTTTTCCTGAAACCAAGGGAAATGCATGCTAAATGAGCCACTCTTGTGTTTCTGACTGTGTGACACACTGTCCCTTGAAGTGTGGCCTCAGCCTCCCAGGGGTATCGTCCTCCCTGTGACAGGCCCAGCTATTTTTGGCCACCAAGGCCCTGGTGTCAGGCGCTGGGGGACCTTCTGCTCCACAGGAGCACGTGTTCCAACAATCCCATTCCGTGCAGGCAGCCACCAGCCAAGTCTTAGTCCCAGTCACAGGTTTGCTTCTTCATCCTCTGACTGCAGAGCAACACCTTGCTTGAATTTGCAGGGGAGAAAACCCCTCACGTTATTTTTTGTGTAGCCCAAATATCAGCAGTCACCCTCCCATCTCAAAGAAAGGGAAGGAAATGACAGCAGGAAGAGCCCATGCCAGCACAAAACTGGGGTTAAGGCACCAGGATTGATGCAGCACTGCTGTCATTCACCCCTCCACCAGACCCTGCAGGGCCCTACAGGTGGGACCCCACCTGGTTTAATGACTCCCTGGTCTCCCACACCTCCCCACATCCTTGAACCCTCCATCCTCACCCTGGGGATGTTGCAGCCCACGTTAGGGTGAACACCACCACTAGGGCTGGAGACAAGCCCAGCTCAGAGGCAGCTGGTCACACTTTCTACAGCTGGATTTGGGCTCAGCCTCAGAGGGCAGAAATAGCCCCTTGTTCCCTCTGCTAATCAGGGCTTCTCCTTTCATTATCACTCCTAAATTGTGTCTGATATGGGCTTGTTCTGTGCAAGTCCCAGATCTCACTCAGATATACACTAGAGACAGGGTCTTTGGGTGCAGGAGGGAGCTGAGCTGCCTCTTCCAGCTTTGGGCACCAGAGGAAGCTGCTGGACATCTCCCCACTGCCCTGCAGTGAATACCCGGGCTCTATTCTGCAGAAATAAACTAAAGGCTTTTTCCGAATTTCAATTTCTAGAGAATACCTACTGATACATAGGCTAGTGTTACACATTATCATGTATCATGTACTGCTTGCCTTGGAAAAAGCAAGGCCAAAGGAGTACACCAAGGCATGGCAGAAGTTTTGTGATGATGGCAGTTCTTCCAGGAGTTGTTATTTTTAGGGTTTGCGGTGCCTAAAATCCAGGAGTCTCCTGTGGCTGAGGTAGAAAAGGGTAAGAAGAGCCTGTGCACAGCCCTGGAGGTGTCAGAGGTAATGGAGGCATTGTGCAGGACCTCAGTTTGGGTGGAGGCAGGCAGAGGTTGGACCTGTTCAAGCCTAAGTTGATCAAATTGATGCTTGAGCCTCCTCAGGGTTTGGTGGGCAAGGAGCAAAATGGTCTGGGTGAGCATCTGGAGGGAGACTGGAGCTGAGGCAGAACTGATGCTCATGCACAGGAGGACAAGGGCAAAGAGGGGGGGAATGTGGGTGTGAAGTCCTGGCAGGGCCAGGGCTCAGGTGGAGGGTGTCTGATGCAGGACCAAGCTGCTGCTCCACCTCGAGCCAGGTGGCCTTCACATCTCCTCTGCATCACACTGGCACTTGTGGGAATCATAAATCCCAGCTTAAATGAGCTGATGGAGCTGCAGAGCAGTCTGGAAAAAGGTGTGTAGCTGGTTATCAGTTGGGCTGGCTGGAGGCAGCACAGGGAGCCACAGCTGATGGATCAGGGAAGGGGAGAGAAGACTGCAGCTTCTGGCAGCTCTGCCCACATGGGTGAGCATCAGCCAGCATTTTGAGCTGATCTAAGTGGGGCAGTCACAGTAGGGTAATCCCATCTCAGCTGCCTCAGCTGTGCCCTCTCCTTCCATCCTGCACCAGGTTTAGTGATGAGAGGTCAGCAGAGTGAGTCAGCTCAACCAGCAGATCCAACAGAAAGCTGCCAGGAAGCCTTTCTTTACAGTGAGTGTGGTTAAACACTGGAATAGGCTTCCCAGAGAGGCTGTCCATGCCCCCAGCCTAATGGGGCATTTGGAAAATTACCATAATAACACGCTGTAACTTCTGGTCAGGCAGCTGGATGAGATGTTCATTGTAGGTCCCTCCCAACTGAGACATTCTATTCCATTCTACTCTTCCATGGAGGCACTTTCTGGGATGCTTCTGATCAATCAGACCAGCTCACTGAACAAATTCATCCCATGGACATGTAACCACTAGATACAATGCAAAGGGAGTAATCTTAAGCGTGTGCTTTTGGGATGTGGCTGAGCCCGTTCGCCTCCCCCGGTCCCTGGTGCCCTCCCCACCGTGCTCTGGCTGGGCAGGACTGCAGTGCTGGCACTGGTACCCACTGACCACGCAGCCACCTCGTCCTTCAGGGACCTGAACCAACCAACAGCTCACTGCAAGAAGTAAAACCAGCTTTGGGCTGGGCTGGTTGAGCTCCTGGCACACGGCGCCGGGAGCGCCGAAGCGAGGGACAGGGAACTGGATGTGCCGGTGTTTGGTGCACGGAGCAGTTCCCAAAGCCACCCCTCCAGTGGGACCTTGCAGCAGGAGCTGTGGGGCCAGCAGGAGGCAGGAACTGCTGCTCCCAGGCAGATGTGCAGTGCACTGCCCCAGTGTTGCCTTGCACAGCAAGATGCAGCACAGGCCTCCAGAGGTTTGGCCAACCCACAACAAAAAGCCAGGCCAAGGTCTCTCCAGGCAATACAAACCAAGCTGCAGGCAGATGTGCACGAGCAGACTGCATTTCCATAAAAGAACACAACTTTCAGGACAAAAATCAGCTCTTGCTAGTGCAAGGGGAGGTAAGCTGGGTGTGGGAGAGCGTGTGCTTGCTGGAGCAATGAAACATTCATCTCCAAGTGCCTGATGGGCCCCCAAGAAAGCCCTATGTGCCACAAAAATACTGTTATTCCACTACCACCATGGACTAAACCAAAATGCAAATCTCTCTCAAGTTCAAAGTATTACTCCATGCTGTTTCCATAACAAAGTTCACTGCATAATTTGGCTCCGTGTTCTTTATTCACTTCAGATAAGTCCAAAAATTAAATGGGATCGGGGTCAGAGGCCAGAGCTGAAGTTCCTCATAGCTGATGTTTAGTTTGTGCCATTAAACTTTCATTAAACTTTCATTTTTGGCTCTACTAATCCTTTATTTTCATCACAACTTTGAAGATCCATGGTAATGGCAATGTAATGAAAAAGCTGAATCCAGAGATGTAGCAGTGGAAGGGCAATCGCCTCCTGTGCTTTGTATGTAGGGGAGGTGATTAACTGTACATTTCAGGGATGGATTGAAGTGATGAGTTTTAACAATGACAAAGTTCAACAATCTGGAAATCTTAATTTAAATATCTGTCTGCTATTTTAAATTTCTTTTTGCAATGGTTCTCTGCAGTCATTTCAATTTTTAAAGGAAGATTAAGTTTAGAGACTGTCGGAATTAATTAGATGTGACTAACCAGGAGGGCACCTGTGGTTTTTACTTATTCAAGTGAGTCTGTCTCTTATATGCATTTATTCAGATTCCTAATTATATTTTAATAAAACTATTGGAAATGGTAAATAATTCTTCTTTTTTAACATGATTATTTTTCTCTTAGGTCACATTGGGTTGCAATTAAAAATGAGTATACAAATGCTTTAAAATTTGATTTTACTCTACAAAGTAACTGCCCTGAATACATACAGGAAATGACACATAACTTACACTTTAAAAAAAAAATAAAGCTAACTGATTCATTAAATAAAGGAGCTTTTCCTGTAATTGGATTTGGAATATTTCTCCTGGATTTAAAGAAGTGCTAGCTCTCATGCTCAGCCATATTCCTTTCTTAGGCAAGAGGAAGAAAACAAGTTTTCCCACTCTTTCAGTAATCAGTGAGTTTCTTGAGCTGTCCTTAGCCAGGTAACCGAATAAACTGGAAATAACAAATACTCTTTCTGCCCCAGCAAAGCAGGCTCTTGTCAGATCCAGAACTGTGCCTGGTGCCAGCGCTGGCTGCTGGACCCTTCGACCTGGCAGAGCACCTGCGGGTCATATTTAATTACAAATAGCCCTATTTCCGGCAGAATAAATGCAATTAACTCCAGTGACCACAGCGGCGGTTTGGAGGGCAGTGCCAGGCGCTGGGGGGGCTCCATCGGCGCCGCGGATCCTTCTAAAGAAGCCCAAAGCGTTTTGGAGCAAATCTCCTCCGGGAAGTGTGTGTGGTCCAGGAGCCGGCTGGCAGGGGCGTCTGCCCCAGCCCGCGTGAAGGCTGGCTAAATGAGGGAGCCTCATTAGCGGCTTTTAATGAACGCGCGGTGATTCGCAGGAGGGACGCTGACATCTAGCGGGGAGTGCGCTGCTCGGGCAGCCGGCAAAGAGTCTTCCTGCGAGGGATTCCTGCGAGGGATTCCTGCGGGCAGGAATCAGCGCCGGGGGTGGAAAGGCACCAAGAATGAACGGCTTGAAAGCCGACATCAATGATTTATGTGCCCGCCAGTTCTGGGGCAGAGCTGGTACCCGGCACGGAGAGCAGCCCCGTTGTTTTTCACTCCGTTTTAAGCATCACGGCGTCAAACCTTCTCAAAACCAGTCTTAAAATTGAAGGGTTAAAGCTGCAGAAGGAAGGGATCTTGCTGTCGAACTTAACTCTTATTTTATACTAAACCCCATTTTGTACTCCAGAGATTAATGCTGCCTGCTTACACCAAGCAGGGGCGTGTGCTGGATGTTGCTGCTCTACAATCACGTCTGACAATAGCTGTGAAAACAAGAGAAATCAGAATTTTTAGGTCCATAGTCTGTGCCTCTCCTTCTGCTTCTAGAGGACAATTTGCCAACAAGTTGGATTGGAAGAGAAGTTGAAGGAGGAGGTGTTTCCCTAGAAACCTGAAAAGGCAATAGCCAGTTTCATATCCCTGATTGATAAGAACAAAGATATTGACAGGAATGATAAGCCTCCCACGGCTTGGAAACAAACGTGAGATTAAGGTGGGGGAGACCATGATGGGCTACCAGAAAAACCTGCTACTGCAAGAGCCAGCAATGAGAGGCTGAAAAACCAGAGGAGCTGTGCTTTAAAGGTTTATTTTGCTTTTTAAACTCAAAGTGGATGAGGTCTACCCATAAGCATTCTGTTTGGAAAATGCTGTTGCATGTCAGGACAAAGCCTTTAGACTTTGTAAAGGTTAAATTCCTCCAAGAGCTAACTTTCCTACAGGAAACATGGAGACAGAAGCAGCTTCTAGGGGCTTCCCCAGGAGAGGGGCAGCAAGGCAGCATTGGCAGGGTTGCACAGGCCCACAAACCCCAGTTTTGACCATGAACAAGAAACATGTGAAAATTTTGCTTTTCCAGTTTTGAATTATAAGACCTGCAATCAAACAGTGCATATTCTCAGGCAGTATGTAGAAGAGAATTTCTAATCTTCATTGACTTGAAGAAATTCCTTAAAAAGAAGGGATTCTTGTGGCTGCAACGAAAATTTACAAAACATGACCTGTTTTTGATAAAGAAAAAAATGTAATCAGGACTTTAAACCATGAGGTTGGTTACACAGAGAGCTAAAGCATTCCTCAGTTTAGGCTTGTTCTAACACTAATAGAGAACTTTCTATTGTTCAGGATTGCTGTAGTGCTCTGCCTAAATCTCAAGGTAAATACTTGACTCATGTTTTCTGCTCTGGGAGTTTATTAAATAGGCAATAGAGCTGCTCCCCAAATAAAGGGTTTTGTATCACACAGTATCCCCTTTCAGCTGCTGCAGAAATCTTGCAGACCCTGCAAGGCTCCCTGCCTGACTTGGCCAGAATAGCAGGACTTGGATGCAGAGGGAAGCTGAATCTCTCATCCACACATCACAGATGAAACACTGGAAAGCAGGAGTGCTTTTCTGAAGTGATTTCCACTGTGGTAGCTTCTGTTAAAGCAAAGTGAGCAGTTCCCAGTATCCCAAGTTGTCGTGATCATCCAACAGTATTTTACTCATTACATTTCATTACCTTTTTTCTCTCTCTTTTATTTGCCTTTGCAGTTTGGAGCTTTGTTAAAGCTTTATTGGGACCCTAAATTGAAACTCGGCAAAGCTGCTCAGAGACAAAGCAAAGCTGCAGCTGGAGAGAGCAAACAGTGATGCCTGCCAGCACGGAGCTGTGTTTGCTCAGTGAAGTGGACTACATGGAAACAGGGATGTGCATTCAACAGGCAATCACGTCTGCACTTGGCTGCCTGGGAGGATTCTCCTCCAGTCTCCAGTGCCAGATCTGGAGACTGAAAACCAATTCCCAGCAGTGCCTCTTTGGCCAGACAGTATCAGTATTACAGACCCACCATACATGTTTATGTACTTACTGTCTCTTTTGAAACACCCAGACAAGGCTCACCAGCACCAGCCTGGGTGTGCTGTGCTCTGGACAACGGGAGTCAGGAGGTGGCAAAGCTGCTGTCACCTTACAGGTGCCAGCTCATGTCTCAGCTTCCAGGCAACCTGGAATGTTACTGATCCAATGCCTCCCAGTTCCACAACTCTTTCCTGTTAACACCCACAGAGATGTCTGAACTCATTGCTGAGACTCAGGAAACCTCCTCCAGTCTCCAATCAAGATAACAAAGCAGCAGTGCTCCTTTTTTACTTATTTACCAGCAGTGGCTTATTTTCATCCCCACTGTGTGCCCATAAAGCACAAGTCAGTGCAGAAGAAGCAGAAAGAAGTGGAAACAGAAGGGTTCATTTCCCAGCTGTGTAGTCAGGGCTGTACAGAGAAGGGGTGATGTGCAGCTCCTGAGATCCAGGCCCCTTTAATCCATCCTTTCCCAAGGCTTGCAGTTTATTATGAGTCTGTAGTTTATAAGTTCACAGAATCACAGACTGGATAAGGTTGGAAGGGACCATACTGGGTAGCTGGCCCAGCCCCTGCCCAAGTAGGGAAACACAGGTCATGCCTGTATTCTTGCTATCCTTGTTAAGCAGCACTTTACTACAAAATTAGAATCATAGAATCTAAGGCTGGAAAAGACCTTTAAGATCATCAAGTGCAGCTGTAAGCCCAGCACCATCACCATGTCCTCAAGTGCCATATCCACATGTTTTTTGAACACTTCCAGGGATGGTGACTCTACAACTGGTGATACCATTGATTTGAACAGGCTCCTGTGTGGCCTTCCAAAAGTTGAGGGATGTGATGCAGAAGTACCAGGTGAAATTTGCAGATAGGCAGAACATATACTTTTAAAAAAACTCAAATTAAGTGATTCATTAAATAACAGTCAGAACAGTTGGACTGTGGAAGGGCAGCAAAGAAACTTCCCTGAAAAAACAGACAGTGGGATTATAACAGCTTGGTGTAAGAAGTTTTGGGTCATTTCTCCCACATCTTGAATTATGTAGAAGGCTGTTAGATTTCTACTGATTGCATTTTTTTTGGTGATAGATGAAGAAAATGCATTTAAAGGAAGGATCTGTGCTAGGGGAGATTAAGGAATTTGGGCATACCAGGAAAAGCTACTGCAGAAATTTCATCAGAGAGCATTTGCTCATGAGATTTCCACGTTTCTCTTTACTGCCACCAAAGTGAATGAAGTGCAAACCAGAGGGACTTCCCAAAGTCTTTCAAAAGTCTTTATTAAACCTTGGAAATGGGGGACAGGTGAGACTGCCCCACCTGGAAACAATCCTACTTAAGGCTATCACCACTGGGTGAGACTTCCTGCGTGACTGCGGTGTCTGCGTGGGCGAGACTTATGAACCCCACAATTTTGGGAAGGGCATCAAGCATTTGGACTGAACCTGCCCCCAGTGGCTGAGGCTTTCTGGGGAGCAGAGGACCTGCTGCACCTGTGTGCAGCACAGCATGCAGGTTCTACAGTTGTGCAGGGTGTCCTGCCCTGTGGGAAGTGCTCCTGGAGAGAGTCCATCGAGATTGCAGCTGCTGCTCCTCTGGAAACCTTTACCAAACAGAGAGGACTTGACCAGAGAAAAGCAGTGCATATGTGGCAGCCTCGAGTCCACCTATAAATTCCAGCACTTTCAGGCATTCTGGCACAACCCCCACACTCAGCCACCCAAATTAGCCTCCTGTTAGCTTTAATGAGCATGGAGAGCCCAATATGAGTGTCCTGGGAGGCCTATTGTGCCTTCTCACACATGGGTTTCTCTTTACCTTTATCTGGAAAGCTGACTAATTTACTCCAAGCTATGTGTAATGTTTGTGCACACAGTCTGGGAATGCTGCTCCTTACAACCCTACACATGGGGCACATTTACAAAATTTCCTTCCTAGATCCCTTTGATTTTTTGCTGCAGATTTCTGTCCCTTGGTTTAGATTTCTCTTAGCCCACACTGCACCTGCCTCAAGGGTGTCTGAAAGGCTTATGGTGGCTTATGGTGGCCAAGTGCTGCAAAAAGAAGAAATTTGTGTCTTCAGACCAACACCCACGGCTCAGAGCAGATGCCACAAGGCAGTTGTTGGGTTGGTTGTCCTTGCTCCCTACTCCCACATGCTGACCTCCCTGGCTAACAAGCTCCATGTCCACTGGGGCAGTGCTGGTGCTTGCAGATATTTTCCTCCATGTCTTCACTCCTCCTCTAGCTCAGCAGATGCAGTTCTGTCAGCTCACATTCATAAATGCTGTGATTTATTTGATGCACAGATCGGCACATTCATGCATTTACTACAGGCAGTAAACCTCAGGCCTGGCGTGTATTTGCAGATGCATTTATGTAATTAAACATTTAGGGGTAATTACTCTAATTGCCTAGCTTGACTTGTTAAGCCTCCCACTCAGAAGATGAAATTCATTTACCTAAAGAGGCTTAATTTTCACAGTCCCCTCCATTCATATCTGTCCCTTACAGTGCTGAGGGCTTTGCCATATCCCCTTTCCCTCACGTTAGAGGTGGGCAGTGACTAAGGGCTGCTTGATCCTCACAGCTGGATGCACAGGGCAGCTGCAGCCAGGAGTGTTCTGGTGTGTTTGCTTGCACAGTCCCACCCTACCCAGTAGCTACCTAACCCAGCTGTAGCCTGGCATGTTCATCCCCCTCTCTCCCCCTCCACTCAACAACCAGCACAGGCTGGAGAGCCCTGAGAGGCCTGGCTGTGCAATGTGGGCATCTGCATCCCTGTAGGAGCCAGTCCCTCGTGTCTGCAGAACTCTGGTCCACGTGGTCACAGATGGATCTGCAAAGGAGAGAACAATCTGCTTTCAGCACAAAGCTACAAGGACCTTGGAGTTATAAACCCCAAACCTCAGCATGTGGGCTGTGACTTTGAATTTTGACTGTTTAGATAAGAACATGCTGCCTGTTCTATTACTCTTTACACAGACTGAGGTTTAATCACTGGTGTGCCAAAGGGAGATATGCCTTCATTCTTGCAATAACTCTGTGCTGCTTGCACTGAGCTGAAGGGTCCTGAAGGAATGGAGCTGTTGTAATCATCCCCCAGCACTCTCAGCATTTCTGAAGAGACTGACTTTCACATGTTGATCATGCACTGCCCTGATTAGCCCTACCCAGCAGCCTTTCTGCTAGAGGGTGAATTTTCGTTTTCCCACACTGGATGGCTTTCCCAACTCTTTTCAGCACATGTAGAAACTATTCTCAGAAAAATCAGTAGTGGGATCCAGAGCAGAGATTTGGATAACCAGTCCTTAGCTCTGCAAATGCTCTGACTTGTCATGCCTCAAAGCTATGACACAATGAACATTAGAATAAAAAGTACTGATGGGTGTTTTCTTTATAGCCTTTCTTCTCTTTCTGGGCTCTGGGCAGCTGGGCTTACAGCAACTCCTACATTTCTTTGGACAAATGGAAAGAAAAATGAGGCAAACTCATTCATCCTCTTTTAATTCTCTGAAATAGCTCTTAATGAGATGTTATTGTCTACACAGCATATATAAAACAGGCAACAATCCAACACAAAGTTTTATGGCGCTGTCTTTTGGAGAGTTTATTTAATTTGCATGTGGGTTTCATGCACCCACAATACACATTCCAGACTCCTATGAATAATACCAAATACCCTTTATAACATGCCAGGGCACGGTGGCCTAGCATGAGAACAAACCTTTCCTTGGAATTCAGAGATACCTGCTCCTGCCTGGCACCATGTCCCTGTACCACTAGGTGGCTTTTCCACCTCGTAGTTTCTACCTCTTTCTCCAAAGTCCCTGCAAGTACAGGGAATCTGCTCCTAAGTGCAACCATCAAACCGGTGGGAAATAGAGAACAAAGCTACAGCATCCTTCAGCAGCTGAACTCAAATTCCCCATAGTTTTACAGAGAAATCTCTACCAATCCCTTATCTGCCCTTCTAATGCTTTGTTTTGTGTTAGTTACAGCTGGCTTATTCCCAGGGTTTGGGTGCCACAAGGTATCTGCTCAGGTACAGTTCTCTATACCTGTGGAACTTGGCAAAACAGCGCATGTGGCGAATTTTATAATAGTCACTTTTTGTAATTCATTAGCATAAACCAATTACTAACATAGAATCAGGATGTGTATTTGTTAAAGTGTTGCCTCTCCATGTTCTCAGCAAGAGTAAATCCAGCTTTGTCTTCTCAGACATTTTACTACTTTTTTTAACTTAACCATTTTACCTACAGATCTCTGCTCACACCTAAACATTGTAAATATCTGGCTATGGATAGCATCTTTTTCAAGTAGCTCTTAGTGTCTGAAGTTTTCTCCCAAAAGAAAAACCCTGAGGGGCTTATTGACTGTAGTACAGAACTGTGTGGGGGAAGAATGAGAGTCACAAATCCACAGCTGTCTTAAAAAAAATAAATACACACCCACCTCGAGTCTTTGTTTAAGTTTTTTTTCTAAATAGAATGTAATAGGAGCTGAGTTGGGCAGAGACAGACCTGAGAGATGTTAGAAATTTGGCATATGAAGTCAAGATTTGTATTTTTCTTTAATGTCAAACATTTTTTCCTTTCACATATATAACTCTTGTTTTCTGTTACAAAATTGGTCATATATTCCATATATATGGAGAGAGATCATGGAGCCATCTCCTAACAAGTGCCCTTCAGTGATGTGAAAAGCTGTATCATCAGCTCTTTCAGGTAGAACACACAGAATTTACTTGTAAATTTTTGAGGGCTAATCCTGCAACTAATTTAACATAGGAGGTAAGATCTGAAAGAAGAAAGTCAACTATTGATGAAAAGGCTGGAGAAAGCTCCTGCTTTAGAAAACAGCAGAGAATCTCATTTGAAATACCTGTGTAAAGCTGGTTCCTATCTCCAGATGTTCAGCAAAAATGGACACAGGTGGGCAAGAGGCTGAGAAAAACACACCCAGAGCTGCTCTGCACTGGTGCAGCACCGTGTGCTCTTGGATGCTGTGTCCTGATTTGTGTTGTTTGAGTCCAAGTCTCTGCACTGGTTGTAGCAGCCAGCTTTTTACACCAGCTGGTTTTCAATACACAGCTTTCCCAGAGGCTCTGCACTTCGGAGGGAAGAGGAAGAGTGTAATCAGATTTACTGGAGAAAACTGATGCTCAGTAAAAGCTGTGCCAGGGGAGGTTCAAGTTGGACATCAGGAGGAATTTCGTCACAGAAAGGGTTGTTAAGCATTGGAATGGGCTGCCCAGGGAAATGGTGGAGTCACCATCCCTGAAGGTGCTCAAGAAACAACTGGATGTGGCACTTGGAGCCATGGTTTAGTTGAAAAGGTGATGTTTGGCCAAAGGTTGGGTTTGATGATCTTAGAGGTCTTTTACACCCTAAATGAATTTGTGATTCTGCAGTGATATAACTGAATAAATAAAGCCATTAGGAATATGTGATTTTTTTTTCATTATGCAATCACCTTTCAAGCCACCTTTATACAGCATATGTATCCATGGTATCCATGGTATAATCCACTACAAACTGTGTTATCACAGTAGCCTGGTGCTGAGTCAAAGTCAATATACTCTGCTCCCAGGGGCTTTTCTGCTGGAGCTTGGCACCACATGGATGCAGGCACACAGCTTTTGGTGGGCATGGAGCACGGGCAAGAGCAGCCTGTGTTATCTCAGTGTAGGTGCTTGTCTAGGCTGATCTTTAAATTACAATTATTTTAATCAAAATTAAGTTTTGATTTTCCACGCTCAGACAGATGCATCATAATCTGTGCTTTTGCTTTGGCCTGGCACAGTTTGAACCTGTGAGTGCTGGCAGTGTTTCCTGGCCAGTGAGTGCCTCAATTTGTGGCTTCACTTGCTGAAAGACACTGGATGAGTGGTAAACCTCTGAGCAACCTCTGATCTCTTGGCTGTCCCTCAAGCTGTATTATCTCTGCAAACATGCACTTCCCTTAATCTCCATATAATCTTCTCCCAGACAGAGTAATTAAAAAACAGTTCCTTGTATTTTCCTTAGCTTCTTCCAGCTAAGCATTTTGCAGCCTCCCCTCCTTGTGCCAACAGTCCATAAAGTCCCGTGATTTTATTTCTTCTAATCAAATTTTTTACTCCTCTATCAACTCTGCCCTTTATACAGAAAAATTTTCAGGTGAAACGCTCTCTTCCCCCCTCTTCACCTCATGGAGATTATTCATGTGGCTGAAGAGTCCTTGTGGAAGCTCTGATCCCAGCTCTGCATGGTTTTCCAACACTCCCCTCCTTGAACGTCTGTCATCTCTTCTTATCTCCCTGTGCCACAGCTGGAGCCCAGCTGTGGTGCCTGAGCAGAGAGGTGAGGTTTCCATGGCAGAGCTGTTCCCTGGTGTGCTGCAGGTCTGGCTGCACAGGGATTTCAGCAGGATGGCTCTCAGCAAGCGCTGGCACAGGAGGCAGTGCCCACATGGGGATATCAGTGACAGCCCAGGGCTGCTCTGAGAGGCAGCTGGACACCTCTCCCAGCTCTGCCACCACCCAGGGCCACCTCCTGCCCACAAGGGCCCTGCCCTTCTTCCAGTCCTTGGAAATACCCACTACAAAAGGCACGGGTCATGGGAGGATGTGATTTGTTTTCCACAGGGCTGGTATTTCTGTTAGGTCTTCCTCTTCAAGGCTTTTCTCTATTCATCAACAGGATTATCATCTTTGCTTTTAAGTCTTTGTTAATTCTGTGCTAATCATGGAACACATGTGTTGTGCTGTGATGCTTTTACTGTTTTGCTCTACTTTGACATCCATTTTGCAGCACAACAAAGAAATATTATTCTAGTCCAATAGGTTCAATTATTTTGACTGTGGTTAGACCATACAAGGAGGAATCTGAAAATAGCTTTTACAGAGTATCAATTTTATTTTTTCAAGGATGGTATGAGCAGTTTATACCTTATATTTTAATTGCTTGTGGTAAGGAAGCATCAGTGGATTCAATATAATAATATTTTTTCTACATGAGTGACAAAGATCCTGCATCTGAAATGCTACATGGAAATTATTCACAAAAGCAGATATTCATTGCATTTATAACAACTCTTTTGGTGCTTTTCACCCATTGATTTACAAAGGAAATCAGTGTCCTTATTTCACTGTTACTGGTACATAAGCACTGGGAGGAAAAAGGACTTGTTAAGGTCTATTCTTTCTAACAACAAGAATGCTTGCAGAGGGGTTAAAGACTTCTGGCTCCTCTTGATGTTATTTGGAGTTAAGAGAGCCTTGGGGGCCTATTAAAAAAAAAAGTCAATGTTCACCTAAATAATTTCTTTACATTTCAATCTACTTATTATTTTTACAGGGAGTATTTCAACATTAGGAAAAGAAGCTGCATCTTAATTCTATTAGCAATAGGCCCACAGGCTTCTCAAAAGTAATTCCAAACATTTTATGACCTTGTCAAGATTCAAACATGTTCAACTTCCAGCACTGAATTCCTTCCCTGTGACTTCAAAGGAACGATGCATAAGGATAATCCCTTGCAGAATCACAGCACTGGTCAGTATCTTTACTGGAAATGAAACACTTCATGGTGGGGTATTATAAGGAGGTATTATTTTGTTATTACACACTTGGGAGAATAGTGTGACTGCCATTGATTTGGAGATCACCTCATACTGCAAACCTACACAGATTGCATGTAAGAGATAACTCTTAAAGTAAAAGGTGGCATTTTCTAAGATCTTTCTTTAAGTCCTACCCAGGTTCATGTATACAGGGCTCCTCCAGCTCTCTGTGAAAAGAGCAGTTATGGTAGTATGTGGCCAAAAAAGCTGCTGAAACCAGAAGGCTATAAATTACTATTTACACAAACCTT
Organism: Notiomystis cincta; assembly: GCA_013398075.1. Lineage (NCBI taxonomy): Eukaryota > Metazoa > Chordata > Aves > Passeriformes > Notiomystidae > Notiomystis > Notiomystis cincta. The sequence continues at coordinate 37,171 of VZRX01024050.1, read as the reverse complement.
TTAAACTTCAGGTTTTAAACCATTTCAGCCAAAATCTATAACTCAAGCCAGACTTGCTGAAGGCATGGCACAGGTTCAGTGAGACAGATCATAAAACTTAGACAGGCTTACACAGAATCTGATCTGAGTCTCAGACTTTAATTTATGCTGGTTTGAGGTTTTCTTGCAAGTATTTTGCATGCCCTAACAAATACAACTGCATTTTAGTTTTTACAGTGTCAGGGGTGTTTGAGCACCAACATACCCTCCCACCCTGCTCCAAAGGGTTTGGTGCCTGTGTTCTGGGCCAGCTCTGTAACCTGGGACAAGACTGCAGGGAAGAGAGCTGTGAGAAGTCTCCTCCAGGCTGGGATTTGCCAGGCCTTGTGCCTGATCCTGCCCCAACCTCCTTGACTTGCCTTCCTGGGTTGAGCATCGCCCTTCCTCCCTGCTGTGGCTTTGCAGAGCCATCACTGGGCAGCAGCTGATTCCAGCTGGTGTCACCTGGACTGCTCTGCTCACCTTGCTGGGATGCTGCAAGACTGTGCCCCAACAGACAGAGCTCATAATAAAAGAGTCTGACATGTGGCTTTTCCAAAAAGTCTTGCAGGCAGTTGTCTTATAGTTAAACAATAGGGTCTGACACTTAAGTCCTGTTTGCCAGGATTTCAGTGGACATGGTTTGCAATAGCAGCATGATGATGATGAACAATCCCTTGCAACATTTAGATGTGATTTCCTTCTGGACACGGAAGTCCTGGTCCCATTTTAGTGAGGGTTTTGTTGGGGGGTGGTGATTTTGTTAGGCAAAGAAGGTGTTCTTATTACACCTGAAATCTGTCTGTTAGTCATTGCTACACCACGTTTGCCTTGCTCTCCACATTATTCTTTGGCTATGTTGCTATTGGCATGAATGGCAAATCTTGCAGACTCAGAGGCTGGAAATTTCTCCAGGACAGAAAGGTAAGCTCCATTTACACACTGGATAATATGCAGAAGCCTGTGATTCTATCTGTGAAGACTTGACTCTACTTAGGCTTTGTTTATGATTTGGTTTTGTAAATTATATTGGATAATTATTGTCTACTCATCCAAGGACATATGATATGTTCTCACCAACTGTGTCACCCTGTGTCTCGAGTTTCTTAATGAAGCCCAAGTTCATAAGGAAAAACGTGGAAGAGTCCTGTCCTATGTAGGACTTACAAGCCATATACAAGAAAGAAATTACTCTACTAAGGGAGTGATTCTGTTTGGTGTTTATTTTTTTCCATAACAAATCCAGTTTTGCTCTTGTTATTGGCATTGTCAGGAGGACTCTGCCAGTCCTTCTGCTCAGCTGGCACTTCAAGGGTGAGAAAAATATGAAATATAGTAACATGACCCTGGTACTACCACATGAGCAGAAGTGTGAGCACTCCACTGGTGCTGGTAGGATTAAAGAGTAGGACAGAAGTGGTTGCACAGCTTGTGGGTGCAGAAGCTCTGTCACACACTATGTACACAAAGCCAAAGGGGCTTTTAAGAGTTCTCCTGACGGCACATGCGGGCAAAGTATCAACCAAACAAATGCAGGGGAGAAGGCAGAGAGAGCTAATGAGAACAAGGCATAATAAAAAAGGTGTATGGGCACAATAAACATCATACAGAGGGGGACAGCACCACAGTCAGAAGGCAAAATCAGCCTCCAGAAAATGAGCACTTCCAGCCTAGAAGAAATAGGATAAAACCATCTGATTAGCCAGAGAACCTGCAAATTTTAAGACAGAGTGTGACAACTCCAGCTCCTTCATGAATTGTGTTTTATCTTCCTTTGCTGTCTAGCTAGGCTGGTTTGAAAGGCCCCTTCATCAGCAGTGTGTCGTTTCTAGCACAACAAAGGTGTAAAACCACACAATCCTTAGAATACTTAGGTCTTTAACTGATGAACCTACATTGCAAGTTCCTCCAGTCATGTTATAAACATATTTTTTGTTTCTAAAATACAGTGATCATAAAGTTACACAGTATCCTACTGCCTACAAAATTAATAACTTCTTTTAAATATGCTTCTCCTACAATACACCATCTTTTATTGGTTTCTTTCCAGAAGCCACAGCAGATCACGAGGGCAATATCAGAAGACAAACAGGCAAACAAACAGAGCTGCTGCATCCTCAAGTTGTGCTTCAAGCATGGTTGCTCCACAGCTCTGTGAATCAGCAGTCTTGTGTTCTTGGCCAATTTCTACCATTTACATATCCTGACTCCACACCTACAGCTGCATGACTTGTTTGCATGACTAATTTCACTGAACTCCAAGGACAGGACTTTGGGGGCCTCCAATTGCAGCTCCCAGTACCTGTGGGTTCAGATTATCTAATCAAGAGCCTCTCCTCTCTCCTCAGCCAGTTAAGCTCCATTAAATGTGGGTCTCCTACATCCCAGTCATGAAACTACTTGTAATGCTAGATCTCTTTCCATTCCTCTGACAGAGGATATAAAATCAGGAGGAGAGGTGGAAGATAAAATGCCCTGGATTATGCCATAACCTAGTGGCTACAGCAGCCTCCTGAGTCATGAGTGGGTTGCATCCCATCAAGCCAAGATGAGACTGACTTGAGATTTCCCATTCTCCAGCTGACTACATTTATTAAGATATCATGGGAAGGAAGCTCTGCTGCTTCTCTTCCCTCACCCATTTCACAGAAGTGGTTTTTCTGTGAATGGCACTGGCTCAGTGCTACAAGGCTATGAGTGTGCACGGCAGAGTGGGCTTCTCCAGGGATTCAGGTGGAATACAGTCATGCCTTTGCTGTGTTCCTGAGGCCGGCTGAGGCCTGGCACTACTGGTCACTGACACCTGTGCAGGCATGGGCAGCCCAGTTCAGTAACCCTGGGAGCTGCCAGGACAGTTGGTGGTAGGAATTTTGACATACCTCTAGGCTCAAACAGCTGCCACAGCAGAAAATAGTTTCCCTGATAGGTATCTAGGAGATAGGTAGTTTTCTTGGACTTGGCCAGATGAATCCACCTGAGTCCCATTGCTGGTGCCCAAAGGAAACATTGTAGAACCTATCCATCATGACAGTGCATTTATTTAATGACTTGCATGTTTGAGGGCAAGTCACATAACACCATGTATTTTAACTCACCACCCCAAACATCTTAATTACTTGCCTCATGATGATATTTTAAGGGTTAATTTACATTTGAGGAAATGGCTCAGGGTCCCCAGGGAAATGGTCACAGCATCAAACCTGCTGGAGGTTCAAGAAGTGTTTGGGTAATGCTCTTGGGCACACAGTGTAGGGGTGTTCCGTGCAGGGCCAGGAGCTGGACCTTGATGATCCTTGTGGGTCACTTCCACCTCAGGATATTCTGTGATTCTGTGAACTATCACAGACACACACGTGGTTCTGAGCACTTTCTGTGTAATTAAAAAGAGCAGCAATGTTCATGCTCCTCTGAGAGCGAGAGCTGGCAGAACCACCGGCTACATCCCAAATACTTGTCATACAGGTTCTGAATCGCCCTGGGATGCACGAGTTGCATTACCTGAAAAAGGGTGCAGCAGTAAGGCAGGCAAGTTGTTCTGAGTATCCCCATGTGTGCTGAGCACACCTGGCCTTTCCCTGAGAACCCCCAGGACTGGGAGTACGTAACTCTCCAAAGATGGAAGACTGATGGAGTTGGATCGCTGGCATTTTCAGCAGATTGAAAAAAATTGGCTCTTGGAGATGTTGTGGATGTTCTCAATTAATCTGCAACAAACAGGACCATAATGAGAGTGAATTAATATTGACTATCACATTGTTAAAAGGGCTTAGACATGTCCATCCCTGGCAAGAGCTCTGACCACTTGGCATTTTTATCTTAAGTGGTCATCCTATCCTGTAAAAAGTGGCATCTACCCAATTATTTATAGAAGTAATCACAACTGAGTGCCATCAGTAGATCCTGTATTGCACTGAATTCAAGGTATCTCCCTTTTAGTCCTGCCTGAGGTGTGGGATGGAGTTTCAGAGCCATCCTCACACCTGGTTTGTTATCAGCCAGCTCTCTCATCTGCCTGTAGAGCTCCTGGTCTGTCTGTGTGTCTGTCAAGGTATCTGCCTTTTCCAGTGAATGATTCCATGAATTACAAACACATTTCCCAAACTGTGGCTTCTTTTCCCCCTCTGAATAGAAAATGAATAAATGTTGTCAGAAGGAGCCCTAGGGAAGCTTTCACTCCTCCTACTCGAAGGATGACTAACTTGACACACCCTTGAACATGAATCTGCTCCGTTTCATAATCTTGGCAATTTGTGATCTTCCAAGAAAAAAAAAGGCCAGACCTGACTAAAACACACATCTGTGCATGCAAAGGCAAATTCCCCTCAGCTGTACATCTTATACTTTGCATCCTGATTCTCTCAGCATATCAAATATGTCTTCCCTAGGGATTTATTTGGCACATCTATGCCTTGCCTAGTTACCTACACATGAACTTTTGAGCCTGATGGGAAGATTTGAACATGCTCCTCCCTTTCATGTTGTAGGATGCCACGTGGTGAACTTTCTGCTCCTGCTCTTCAGGTTGATTCCCATTAATTCCTTCCCACTCTTGTGGTGTGGTGTGCATGCCTTTGATGAGTCTGAGGAATCAGAATGGCTCTAGTTTCTTGAAAATTAGCTTTTTTGGTTGGTTTTTTTTCCATAAAACTGTAATTCCTAGGATGTGATCACCTTCCTAGGTACCCTCCCCACTCTGTGATGCCCTAAGAAGAGAGTTGTTTTCATCCTTGGACTGGGGTAAGGCCTTTGAAATGTCCCATCAGTGAGCGGGTTCTGCTCCCAGGGGACCAGGAGAGGGATCCCTGCTGCTCTCAGCATGCTCCAACAAGAATCTTCCTGCTCCCAGGAGTTCTCAGCAGCTGTTTGCCCCTGCAGCACAGTTGGCTGTCAGACACAGATGTAACTACCACTCCTGCACACAAAATTCAGCCCAACGTGCAGTAATGGCAGTTGAGGAGAGTCAGTGTGAAAGAACTTACTCCTTTCTTAAAGCACAAATATCTTTAAGGGATCTGCAGAAATTCCAGGGATAAAAAGGCTGAAAGTATGGTACAACCACCAGAGTCCAGAGGATGTGTGGAAGAGGGAACCCTCTAATTCTGGGCTCCAGGTTAATGAAGGGCTGTGCACAAGTCTTGGTTGTTTGGAGCTTTTTAATTATACCTCTCCTCTGCTGTCTTGCTTGTAATAAAACATAGCTATAAAATAAAGCAGTGCTGGCACCCAAACACATGCAGGCACAAGTTAGCAACTTGCCCATTCCATAGAAAAATGTTGTGGATAATAAAGGAAAGCATGGGGGGGAAGGTGCAGACGGTTATTCCAAGAGAAAACAAGCAATTCTACAATTTAATCCCTGGCAGACAGAGTGAAGAAACAACTTCCAGAAATGAGAGTTTCACACCACATCTAGGTATTATTACCCACAACCAGGTATTATTAGCTCAAACTTTAGAAAAAGCAAGAATCTAAGCCTCCTCCTCTTTTTATTTAAATTTATTTTATTTTGTGTTTCTGAAAAAGAGCGAACATACCCTGCCCACATACAAAGCCACCAATGCCTCCCTCACTTTCCCAAATTTAATTATTTTCAATTCCAAATCCTAGGATGAGGAGGCAAAAAGACCAAGGGTTTATTGTTGCTTTAGGATTTGTTAGTCTCTTTGAGAAACCACAGGGGGGAAAAAAAAACCCAATCTCCATTTTCTCACCACGCAGTCAGCAGATCACTGAATTAAAAATTTAAAATTACAGGAACATGGGAAAATGGAAGAAATGGAAGTATAATGAAACTGTTACCAAATCAGTATCTCTTTCCCAGTAGTAAAATTAAGGGGGTGGTAATCACAAGTTCCACTCCCTTGCAGAGTTGTTCTGATGCATTGCCAATTAAAAACTGTAAGACACTAAGATAAGTGTATTTTAAGATAATGTTTAAAATGGAATAATCTCATTTTTAACATTATAGAAATACTCCTTAAATAATGAGCTTTATCTGAATTGTGTTTGAGATGGCATGTGACAGGGTTAAATACATGGATTTAAGTTCACAGAAGCATGAAAGGACTATAACAACTGCATTCCTAGAACAACTTTACAGAGGAGACTCCATCTTTATTACTTATTTGCAACTTTTTTATTGTTTGCTGTAATGAATCACAGCATTGCACGCTTGGCATCTGCATACAACCACCTAGTCAGTAAATTCCGTGCCTTTCCCAGATTATGTGCCAATACAGACATGCAGAGAAAAGAAAGAAAAACCAACCCAAGCAGCTGGGCAGACTCTGGAATGATGGGCACACTTGGCTCTCCTCTAAATGAGGCAGCAGTATAATGAGAAATACATCTTGTGACAGAGGACATGTGCTGCTGTGCCACCCTGGGCTAAAATAGCAACACACCAAAGCCAGCTGATTCCATTCCCTGCAAAATCCCAGCTTGTAACTCTGCAGCAAAACACCCACCATTCAAACAAAGCCTGCTCTTTCTGCTTCTGTTGCTCATGGTCCTATTGCTAAGATAATGTTATTTGGGCCTTCATCTTCCAATTTATCCAGTCTGCCAAAGGATCAGATTTCTGAGGTACCCAGTGACCTTTCCAGGTCATACCCAAATGCCAAAGCACTGCGAGTGCACAATTTAACAGAGTAACAAAGTAAATAATACAGGCAAAGTGTTATAAAACACCACCAACAAAAAAGGTTTTCTTACATAGAGAACTTTGAGCAGCGTCCTGCAGAAATGAATGCATAACCAGGCTAAATTGAAATCAGGAGATTGCAGCAAGTCATTGAATTAATTTTATTGCAATGGTAAAGTTTTTAGCATAGCAATTAGAACACCCCCAAAGGAAAAAAAAAACACCCAAACAACAAACAACCAAACCTTACTCTTTCCAAAATACTGAGGAGTTTGGGGTTTTGTTTTCCATGCAGAATGACATAGTTACACCTTATCTAAGAGAAGTGCTACATTGCCTCATTACATACATTTTTACTAAAGACAGCTAAATTCTTTAAAGTTACATTGAAAAAGCCATCACTGAGATTCATGAGCGGTAACTTTTACAGAGATAAGCAATATTTGAATACTTTAAATTGCTTACTAAGTAAAGTACTCAGCAACAACCAAGTACAGCCTAAGTGAGCTGAAAACCCTCCAGTCTGTTCTTTCTCTCACTGCTGTAATGGTACATTAGCACTTGTCCAGCTCCTTCACTGAGCTATTGCAATAGCAACTCAAGAACAAATTAAAACACTCCCAGGCTTTTCTTTTTGCTTAGAGCAATAAGCACTAATTAGAAATAAAACCCATTTTCCCTTATTCTCTCATGTATTTTTCAAGACTTATAATAAACCTTATAGTAAATACATTATTGCCTTCTCAAATCTGGGCACTCAACTCACCAATTTCTTTTAAAATTAATAATAAACCTGATACGGTTAGCACATTTTATTAATTGACATTCAAAAACCATCTAAAATGAAGCTTTCCTCTGACTCTAAGCACTATAACATCATTAATAATATAACACAACCCTAGCAGCATTAGAGCAATTATTTCAATGGGACAGCAGTCCTTCAGAGCTCTGCGGATATTCCTTTCCATCCTTCCTCATGCTGGGAAATAATATTAATTCTCCTGACAAAATGCTATCCTACATGTCTTTGGCACAAAAAGATGACTGGATTCAAGTCATCTTTCATTTGTGGTGATGACAGAAAACAATCCCCCAATCCTAGAGAGCATCCTGACACCTGCTCCTTCAGTTTTATTGGGACAGAAAAACAACCAGCTTCTGCTGACTGGGATAAACTGGTCTGCAATTGTTAAAACCTTTAGAAAGCAGAACTGGTAAGTTCAATACCAGTGCTCATCCAAGTGGATGCCAAGCAAGATGTTCTGCTTCAGAAAGGAACTCCTGGTGCTCCCCCTGTCACTGGGGCAGGGCTGTGACAGCAGCCTGTGCAAGGGTGATGCGTTCTGCACCTCCTTTGCCATCGATTCCCAGAGCTGTCTCGGCAAATCCTGCCAGCCTGCAGAACACGGCCCCCAGAGTGCTGCTCTGCCAGGCACCCCTGGAAATGCAGGGTAGGGTGTCAGCCCAGGCAGCCCTCGTGTGCTGAGCTGAAATGTATCCAGAACAGCCTGGGGGGCAGCTTCTGCAGATACTACAAAGAAACACAATTTCTGTCCAAGTCCAGTGTCAGGGAGCACCCCACGCCCCTCTTGGGGTGCCCACTGCAATCCTTACTCGCCTTAAAATGTGCAGAGGTAATTTAAAAGCTCCCTCAGTATTAAAGCCATGCCATTTTCACACTAACAGTTCAAAGTCAAAGTAAACAAGTTTCAGCCCCACACACAAACACTTTCTGCTTTTTCAAGTTACCAGGCACACACCATACAGACAAGTCTTGCTTTGTAATCACTGATTTTCCCCCCAAACAGTTATTCAGATCTCATTCCAGAATTCGTCATCTGGTTAATTAACAGATTTCAGTTTGTTCTGTGTTTAAGGGGAGATTGTTTGTGGCTTGACTCTGGGAAAATGCACAAATGAGGCAGCAGCTTGTTTTTCAGCTCCTGTCTTTGCATTTTCTGCCCAAGAGCCAGGGAAGCATGTAAATTAGGAAGCAAATGCATCTTGCAGAATTAGCATTTCTCAGAAGGCAGAGAAATGACAGCACACCTTCCAGTCTCAAGACAGAAAAATTGATCATGCACCATTTCGGGGGTGGATTTTTTCATGTTTCTCTGCCAAGTTACTGATCTGAAATCTTATTTTTATTTCATTCATCCTTCTTTCAGTAACAGCAGCTCCTCTGTTGGTAATATAATTGTTTATATTATAATGCCTCAAGTGAGGTTAAGGCTGTATGATGAAAACATATGTCACATACAAATATACATAATGTACAATATAGGAAATCTATCAGGATTCATTTGGTGCAGTTACCTGAGCACTCTGCATAATAATCCCACAAGAAATATTTCACAATGTGAACATCAAATACATAAAATTGCCTCAAGGCCAAGAGAACCAGAATGCACCAAATTAATTTTCTTGTAAGGATCTACTCCTTCACATATTTAAATGAAAATGCAAAGAAATTTTCCCAAGTAATCCCAAGAGTGTAAATTTAGGAAGGAAAAGGCCAAAACCTTTAGATATTTTCTTAATAAATATATTCTGCAGCCAAAAGCTTAATTCAGATCAGCTTTTTTATGGTGCATAGGTATTTCAAGGCAAAAAATAATTGATTCTAATGCTCATGGTAATGAACGAAATGTCTGCTTCTGGCACTTAGAATTTGAAACACAGTGGTCCCAGTAGATCAACTTGATGCTGTGCCTATCATGGACCATCAGATTTCAAACTGCATTCATCCAATAAAACAAAGCATAACTTCTTCTCACTAAAAACTAATTTTCAGAAATACATCTAATCTTCAACAGAAGACATGACATTATGGCAAATCCTCAGCTTCTCTTGGGAATGTGTTCTGGTGGTTAACCATGGAAAAATGTGTGTCTGATTCCCTATTTGAATTTGTCTGGCTTTTGCCTCTGGCCATTACTTCTTATTATGCCTTTCTTCAATAGATTAAAGAACCCTTTAATATCGTGTATTTCCCCTCAGGAATGTTCCTATACACTACAATCAAGTCACCTCCCAATTCTCTACCAGATAACTTTAACAGCCCAAGCTCTGAAAACATCCCAGTGTAAAGCATTTTCTCCAACCAGCAGAATATTTTGCTTCATTCTTTTTCTCTCTCTTGTTTTCCAATGCACTTCCTAAATGTGAAAACCAGCACTGTATGCACTACCCTGTGATGATATTGAGGTCAAATATGAGAGGTAAAATAAACATTTTTTAATTCCTTTGTTTATACATTGATTAATCCTTTTCTGCCATAGCAGCATACAGGAGAGCCCTTATCTGATTGCTTACTTATCTGACCCTTAAATCCTTCTCAAAGTCATTGCCTTCAGAGTCTTCTGTTTTCCAGTTATGGTCTCCACACTTGGGTCTTCAGATAGACAACTATTTGGTTTGATGAATTAAAATTCACTAGGTTTGAACAAGCTGCTTGTACAAACTGTATTGATCAGTGCCCCATCCTCATCATTATTTACAATTTTATTAATCCTGGAGCTGTATGTTTGCAGCAGCAGGTTTGGATCTGCTTCCAGATCATTGCTAAAAATGTAGCAGGACATGGAACCTGCTGCTAGGACCTTTTTAGACACCATCTCTTTCAACTAAGTTGTCATACAGATTTCTTCTTGAGATATGGCAGCAAATTCCATTTGTATGGTTTGTTAGCATTGTATAATGAGAATATCACACAGCACCAAGTCAAGTATCTGCTCAAAACAGTATTGATAGCTATTTTAACTAAAACACTGTAGATCTGCATCACATTCCTTTGTTTCAATTTTCCATTATTTGAATTCCTCAATAGATTTTCTACTTTGGCTAGGATAACTATTAAGCTAACCAGTCACTAGGGTCATACTGGTCACCCTTTTAATAATGGCACAAAGTAACACTTTTTCACTTGTTTGACCTCCTGATTTTAAGGCAAGATAGAAATACACAGAAGCAGCATCTGTAGCACAGGCAGAAGCATCAGAGAGCAGAGGTGACCACAAATTGCATTTCTCACAGCATTTCCAGGATGGAAACCGCAGCAGCTGGGGACTGGCAAAATACCTGCTCACAAACGGCCCGCTGAACTCCCAGCCGTACACACACTCAGGAGGAGATGTGGAATCTCCTCCTGACTGAGGAGACGGGGTAAGGCAGGGGATAAAGGCCTCAGGCACTGCACAGCCTCCCCGAGCGGCTCCGCGGGCCTGCGGGTCGCCCACTGCCTCCATCGCCGAACCGGGCCACCACCGCTCCCAGCTCAGCTCTCCCTCTCACGTTTACACCACCAGATTTAGGCTCCGAGAAATCTTAAGCACCGCCACGGCAGGTTTAGGTTGGACGTTAGGAAGAATTTCTTCCCGGAAAGGGTGATTGGCTACTGGGACGGGCTGCCCAGGGAGCTGTGGAGTCACCGTCCCTGGAGGTGTTTAAGGAAGACTGGATGGGGCAATCAGTGCATGGTCTGGTGAACAAGGTGGCGATCGGTCACAGGCTGCACTCCATGATCCCAGAGGTCTCTTGCACCCCAACTGATTCTGTATTTCTATAACGAAGGAGAGGAGGAAGAAGGAGCCCCCACGGCTCCCCGACAGCCCCGAGCCCCCCGGGGCCGCCTCAGCCCCTCACGCTCGAGGCCGCCTCACGCCGCGCACCGCCTCGCGCCGTGCCCAGCTCCGATTGGCTGCGCCGCCCTTGTGGGCGGGACCGAGGGAGAGCCGCGGCCAATCCGCGCCGCGAA
>VZRX01024050.1:0-25672 GCA_013398075.1 Notiomystis cincta | reverse complement strand
CTCGCTGACGGAGGAGGAGGACGGCAGCCAGGAGTTCGCCACTCGCAGCCGCTTTCTCTACTATCTGTTCAGCCTAGGCACGGAGCTGGGCAACGAGCTCTTCTACATCCTCTTTTTCCCTTTCTGCATCTGGAATGTGGACGCCTGGCTGGGCCGGAGGCTCATCATCATCTGGGTGTGGGTGATGTACCTGGGGCAGTGCACGAAGGATGTGATCCGCTGGCCGCGTCCTGCCTCGCCGCCCGTGGTGAAGCTGGAGGTCTTCTACAACTCGGAGTACAGCATGCCCTCCACCCACGCCATGTCGGGCACCGCCATCCCCCTGGCGCTGCTGCTGCTCAGCTACGGCCGCTGGCAGGTAACGCTCACCCCTCCGTGCCCTTATCCGTGCGCTTTCCAGCCCCGGGCTGTAAGGATGTGGCAGACCTGATTTCTGTTCAGGAGGGGAGGTGGCTGAGTTGGCTTGGGAAAATGTGAGATTCGTACCTTTTTTCCTTGCCTCATCCTTTGTTTATTATTTTTCTGCGATTTAAGCGAGTGCTCAGGTAACGAGAAGTGTCCTAGTAATTCTATCTTGTGAATGGAAGTTGTGCTGGCTTAGGGGATTAGCTCAGCACGCATGAAAAGTTCGCGGTAACAATCTGCGTTTTGTTCCTCTGAGGTTTTTTTTTTTCAACTTGTCCCTTTGCGCAAAGTTTGGATAAGCATCCACTGTTTTTACAGGCATTTGGTTTTACAGAGTGAGAATTTGGTGGAGAGCCAGTAACTAAAGGGCTTCTTGTTGATCCTTCTTTGCTTCGAGTCACTTTGTAGCGTCAGTGAGTTGTAGCTTTAGCCTTTTCTTTAACGATTTTATTTTCATCAACCACAAGCTGAAATGATTATTTCTGGTCTTTGTACTTTCGGGAGGTTTTACAACCTATCAACATGTTAGCAGGAACTGATAACTTGTGATATTTTCATCACCTTCATTCAGCAGAATCTCTAAAATCTGGCTATTGCACTTGGGGTCAATAGATATGTTAAAATAACACTGTTGATCATCTGGTTTACGCAAGCAGTGGCATGTGCTTTGGCGCTGGCTGCTGGAAGTATGGCAACAGCAGCAACTCCAAAGAAAGCACATCCAGCCCTCTAAATCACTGCACCAGTTTCAGTAGTAACTGAGGGAGAAGGCTCTCCCAGGTAAATGCCCAGTGTAGCGTTTTGCTGTGTAACATTTAAGAAGTCAGGCAGTAATTCGACTCTAAGTTGCTAATGTTTACTAATCCTTACTGTAATACCTGCCTGGTTTAAGTTGGATATAAGTCATGTCGGCAGAGAGAACTAACTCTGATTCTAACCTTTGTGCAGGGACTTAACTCTTGTTTTCCCAGTTACTGGTAACCATCACCAGTTGTCTCCTGGTGCTGCCTGACACTTTTTGACTCTATCTCAGCATCCAGAATGGGTGACTGAAGGGAATGAGATGGTTAAGGGTTAGAGATTTTATTTGGCCTCTGTGACCAAAGATTATATATCTGTTTCTGCAAGGTGATAGCATGTGCCCAAAAGAAAGCTATTTGGGATTCATATTTGCTAGGAAAATGTGAGGTATTGCTCTGCTGGAGTTATGCAGGCACAGCAATTATATATAAATATACACACACACATATGTCTCTGTGTGTGTATATATAAATATGTATAGAAACATTTAATAATAATGTCATGTTTTCTGTGTGTTTGAAATAAATATTCGAAGTTTTTCCACTGAGATACTTAATCTCAAAGTTGTTTTTATTAATGACCAAAATCTGTATATTCGATGATTGCTTGTTAGATGTGTAGGGCTGATGTCAGTTGGAAGAACAAACTGGATTTGTACTTCTTTGCATGTGGGGAAGCTCATTTAGCAGTACCAGTCGATCAGCTTTGCAGAGGCTGATGTCATGTGCAGAGGAGAACCTGTCTCGATTGCTGTCACAGAACCAGCAAACAGTGTGTGAAATGGTGTTGTGCCAGTGAACCAAGTCCGGTCTGTGGTTTGCCAGCCCTGCCACTGCAGGCTGTGAAACACTCTGCTAATTGACTAAACATATTTATCGTGGATGTACAGTAAGAAATCTTAGGATTCAGCCTTGTTATTCATGTGAAATTGTGCTTAGCAAATGAAGAAGCAAAATGTTTGAGTCTGGATTTTAATTCCTTTTTCATAAAAAATGAGTGTGAATAAAAGACCTCTGAAACCAACTTCTATAATTTCAAAATACTCATGTAAAAAAAAAAGCCTTCTAATTTTTAAATTATTTCCAAAAATTAAGCAATAATTAACCAATGGCATGTCAAGAGTCTTTTGATTCACCTCTAGAGTTGACCTTTCTTCTGACACTTCTGTTCTCCATGTTTTACTTGTGTTAAAAGGGAGTAGAACCTGTGTGACACCTTTTTGTCATGGAAAATGGTGTTTTTCTGGAAATGGTGTTAAAAAAGACTGACCTCAGAACTTCTTAGAAAGTTGTTAATGATAAAAGAGTTTTTAATATGATTTTTATCAAATTGTACAAATTTACCAGTAGGTGCAGGTGGCTAGAATTAGACTTGTTGGCAAACTCTTTCTGTATATATTTAGTACAAAGAAGCCTTACACAGAGCCTGACCATGATGAGTCCACATCTTGGGACTGCTGGTTCAGCAAATCATTGTGGAACAAGGCTGAGGAAGAGTTTAAGCCAGGTGCAGGTGTAACTCTCTGCAGGGGCTTTTGGTCTGCAATACAGGCAGCTTGACTTTGTCACCTCGAGGTTTATACCAACCCAAAGAAAGCTGCTCTGTTACACCAGTGAGGAGGGAATCTCTTCCTTGTGTAGCTTATTGCAGTTTGCTTTCAGTGATCTATGACTTCCTACTATTGTGTGATACTTCTTTTTTATCAAAGACAATCTATTTGAGTCTTTTTCTTGAAGAACATAGAGAACAGAAAAAATATGCTCCTATTTTTCTAGGTGTGGCCCAGATTGACCATTTAAAAACATGTTTGGATTGCAGTAGGGTTTTTTCTTGACCTGTTGAGTTTGTGATTTTCAATTTTTCAATGCCTTTAAGCAATCCAGCAATCCTGTTACAATTATTTTCTTTCCACATAATATTCAAATGGATTTTTGACTATACACTGTAAAACTGAAATGCTTTCTATAAATGCAATTCTTCAAATATTTTCAGAGATAATGTATTTTAAAGATGGTTTTGGCCAATTATCACAATTAGAGACTTTGGGCATAGGGAATATTCAATGTAACTGTCTTTCAGACAGAAGCAAGTTACATATTAAGGTAACTTTTATAATAGCTAACTGGTCTGTCTGTTATATCCAAATTTCTCATTTTCTTCTTGTATTATGAGAGCTTGCCTGAAACTTTTGATTCCACTTACATAATCCATATTTATTTATTTATTTACTATGTTACATTTCTGCAGGGAGAACCATTTATTTCAAAGATACTTCAGTAACCTTGAAATATAAAGCTCATGTCAAAGACTCATGAGAATTTGGGAATGTTACAATTTTTTTAAAAATTAAAAGCTTTCCCCATGTCTTTGAAGCACTGATACCCTGAAAGAGGAGGGCAAACACTTAAAAGACAGTGAGATCTTGATACGATGTAGGAAAAAGTAACCTTCATCAAATTAGGGAAAACTTGCTTTCTTTGAAATAGTGACAGCTTGAGCCAGGCTGGCTTATATCCTGTCCCAAATGGGGAGGAAGAGAGTGTGAACTGCTAATTATCCACAAAATCTCCAAAGGCTCATGCTGAGACTACTGGAAACAGTATTTGTTATATTTTGTTTGATTATGTTGAACTCCTGGTTTCAAATAGATACCAAGATGTATTTTATTAGGAGTGGTACTTGAGTTGGGATGGTACCTGAATGTGTCTTAACTCTGCTGCCTTATTTTGAGGAGGAAAAACTAAATATTAGCCAGGGATACAGAAAATTGACTTCTCTCCCAGAGTTTCTCCAGGATGCAGCCTGGCTGTAGCTGTCTGCATTAGGAAATGATGGGTTTGCACTCCTTCCTGAGCTCTGCATTAATCAGCTCAGTGAGGAACTGCTGACTCTCACTGTAGCCACTGAGCAAACTTTGGTTGATATTCAGCAGGAGCCCAGAGCCTGGGTTGATGAGTAGCAGCCCTTTAACTCTATTAACCAGTGCTGATTTACCTTGTGAAGCAGCTTGTGGTGCTGAATGTGCCAGCACTGTCCTCCCTGGGTACGTGTCTGCCAGTGTGTGATATGCAAAGCCTGTCATCAGTGACTGCCCTTCCACCCTGCTGATGTTAATGGTGACCTGGATAAACACCACTGCTAAACCCACAGTAGATGAATCTATTCTCCAATGGCCTCTCTGATGTATTTTTCATTTACAGTTTTCATTTACTCAGTGCTCTTTTGACTCTCTGTGGTACTGGTTGTGTAAGACTCTTATGTGGTACCACGTGAAACTCCCTTCCAGAAATCTTTCATCTGCACTGTGACTCTTATCAGCCAAGGCTGGTGAATCTAATTTAATGAGATGGGTTTGACAGGATCTGTGTTGGGATTTCAGGGAGATCTGCATCGCTCTGTGGTTCTGACTGACCACTACTGAGTATTACTTCTAGGATTGTCTGCCTGCTCTTTCATTTCAAAAGATGAAACTCCCTGATCCCCCCTGGAAACAGGGAATAATTGGTTATTGGGGATGCATAAATAGTCTAATCACAACGGTGCTGTAGTGAGAATTTTGCAGAAAGGGGCACATCCTAGTTTAAGTGTCTGTCCTTGGTGACAGGCTTGCATTGTCAGTATGTTTGTAGTGATAAACTGGAAGCTACACATAGAAAACCATCTCTTACCTACAAGATCTGTGTGCAGGAGCACGTGCAGGCTCTTCTCAGAAAGACACATCATCTCTCAGAGAAGCCCAAATGGACCTTTGGCTAAAATACTAAAATGCTGAGAAGAAACTTTGGCAAAGAGATGTGTGCATGCTTGTCTAATTGGTCTTCTTGTACATGGTCCTTAAACAGTCAGACAAAAACTCTTCTGACATGGGAAGTGCAGCTGAAGGGATGATCTGAAAACACAGAATTACACACACGATGATGAATGTTTGAGAGGGAGAGATGGGAATTTGGAGGGTCAGCACTGGCCTTCTCTTGTGTATTTGAGATGTAAGGTCTTCTGTGGGCCACATTAATGCCTGTAGTTTGTTTGTAAAGGAAGCTGAAAAAAGTTGTGTGGCCTGTTTGCTGCAGGTGTTCTTGTAAGTTTGAAAAGAGCACAGCCAGTTCTGACAAATGTCACTGGGGAATCTCTGCCAGAGGAATACAGCAGCCTGTCTTATGAGACTGTGTTGATGGTCAGTAAATACATTTTTCAGTTTTGCCAAAGCAAATCTGTAATTAATGTAAAGGCTCTTGGGGGAAAACATGTAAAAACAAATGCTGTAAGGTTGGATACAGAGTTCTTGATGAAAAAGTATTCAAGGGAAATACTTCTCAAGCAGTTTCTTTTTTCTTGGTGCATTGTACACATGTAAAGCACTCCTTGTTCTTTCAAATAGTGTGTATTGATTAAACTGAGAAAATGCTATTTTGCAGAAAAAATGTAGTTCTAGGTATTAGGGCATAAACAGACCAAGCCATAAGTGATTTTGCTAGCTGTGTTCAGAGAGGGATTGCATTTTTAATGACTGCAATGAAAAGAAGTAACAGGCTAATCCCTGTTGTTACTCCTTAATTTCTTTCCAGAATAGGTGTAGTAGAAAATTAAATATTTTAACTTCCTGCAGGACTGACATTAAAAACTTTATCTTGGAATTTTAGAAAGAGGATCTTGTAGTGACATGTAATACTAAGGTTTTTATGTCTCATGATATTAATGTTGGTCAGTGCAAGAAAGGAGAAAATAATTGACAAATGTAGCTTAATCAGTGCTATTTATCACCTGGCCCATTTTGAAAGAAAAAAAATTGTTTATTTTTCCTAAAATGGTGGTCTCCCTTTTCTAACAATCCTCCCTTTTCTCCTGCTCCATTCACAAAATCATTTTTATGCTGTGCTTTTTGAACTGATGTGCCCAACCAGGGTCCTGGAGTCATTCCCATAAACATTGATTATAGCTTTTCATATGACTGTTGCCAATACATGGCCCAAATACCTTATTAAATCCTGGTGCTGCAAGTGTTGCTTGGATTCTTTCAGTGAACACTGGCCCAAAATAATTGTCTCCAACTTAAGTTGAACTTCTGACTTATGATATGATTAAAAAAGATCATTGAATACTGCAGAACACTGAAAATATTAGAAAGTTACTTTGGAACCCTTTGTGGGTGCTGGAAACTTCTCCGGTGTAGAATGTGCTTTGAAAAGGTAAAGAAGTGAGCATTTAGAGTGTCTTTTAATAATATTCCCTTATGAAAGAAGGAATTTTTTGACCTAGGTCAAAGCTTTTAGGACAGATTGTTTCCTTATGAGCATTTTTAAACAATGGTTGTGTTATTAAGACTCTTGGCAAACAGATCAAGGAGAGGGAAGGGGATAGGGAAGGGTTTTGTGTGTAATCCAGTCAGAAGTTTGCAAGCTTGTGTTGTAGGATGTAGTGGAATTTTCTATTGGATGGGAGTTTTCTTTTAAAAACACAGGGCATAAAGTTCTCAAAGACTTAATGAGAAGAGTTTCACTGCTCTTTTCCAAATATGAATTTAATTCAATTTCTTCGATTAAAATAAGATTCTGGATATGGGAACAAAATTGAGGTCTGAGACACGATGAATAGTTTATTAAATCAGCTTTTTCCCCAGCTTTACCTTAATATGTGAAGTTAAGAAATCAGTTAACTTTTTAAAATTATGTTTTAAACAACATGCTTATTGGTTTGGGTTTTTTTAATTTATAAGAAAGAAATCAGTATGCTGTTCAAAAAATACCCTCACACTCAGAGTTGCTGAGATGGCATGTTGGCTATGGAGGCATAAGGAGTTTTTGGGGATATATGTAAGATGGTCTTAACTGAGGACATGGAGACAGGGTTTGAGGTCTTTGTGTCCAGAATGGTTTGTTCCTGAATATCTGACTGAAAGTGACATTGAGTGTGGTCAAGAATGATGATACACCAATTCTTCCATCAAAAAGAACAAGCTGAGAGAAAGAAACCTGGTTTCTATGTCTACCTCCTCCAGCTGTGATCTCTGACAACCTTCCACACCCTCATCTGAAAGGACATGTGATGCCAGTCTGCCTTCTGATGCCCAAATGAGTAAAACCAACAGTTAATTGGGGAAGAGGGTAGAAGTAAACTCGTGATCTTCTGTCCTTTGTGCCTCTGTAGGTCTGATTTGGCATGCCAGGAACCATGGGACTAAAACTTCTGGAATTCACCTTTAATATCTCTCATTTTAGCAGAAACCCAAGTGAACACAATAATAAAAAAAAAGGGCTAATGACTTTCTTCCCTGAACACTTGATATAAATTTATATTAAAATTTTCACACTACTCTTTTATAAAACAATCTTGTAAGTAGAAAACCAAGTAAAAGCTGTTCTTTATTTCTTTCAATATTAATTTATGATTGAGAGAGGAGATTTTTGAAATCCATTATTATAAAACAGTATTATTATAAGGCTTGCTGGTACCTCAGCATTGCAGGCAACAATTTGGAAGTAAGTTTATGGCATCAGCTTTATTTACAAGATCCAGGTGATGTCCCCTGTTGGTGGTTTGACTCTGCATGCTGCTGAGCTCAGAGGTGTGTGGGAGTGCAAATACCCTCCTTTAGTCACCTTGTGCACTTAACCCTGTGTGTGAGGACCAAATACATGCTTGTCTTACCACCCCAGGGCAGATTTTAAGCAGGTGCTACCAGTTTGGTGTTCTGGGAATTCTTGAACCCAGTGGCTGCTTTTCAAAGGTAGGAGTGAAAACAGGCTGAGGATGACGCAGGGTGTTGTACTTAATTTGTGATCAGTAATCAGTACTTAAAAATGCCTGTAAGAAAGATGGGAGCCAACTCCTTTGGGCCTTTTGTGATAGGAGAAGGGGTGAAGGAGTGTTAATTTAGATGAGATGCAGGGAAGAAGTTGTTTACTTCTGGTGGTGAAACACTGGCACAGGTTGCCCAGAGAAGAGGTGGATGCCCCATCCCTGGAAACATTCAGGGCCTGGTTGGATGGGGCTCTGAGCAACCTGTTCTAGTTGAAGATGTCTCTGCTCCTAGCAGGGGACTTGGACTAGATGGCCTTGAAATGTCTCTTTCAACCCAAGCTATTGTATTGTGTTTTGCTACAGAGAAACTAAACTAGCCCATATTCTCAGATGGTTTAAGGGGTATTTTTTCAGAATTAGAGTGAAATATGACAGAGCGAAAAAATCTTTCAAAACACTCTTCAGAGCTGGAGTTTCTGTTTCTTTCTTCCTCAAACTCCCTTCCCCCAAGAGTTGCCTGACAGCAAGCATTTCTTCTTTCATTTTCAGAATTTATTCTAGTCTCTCTGCTGTTTACAATCACCTGTTCAGGACTCTTAAAACAAGACTCCTCACCTAACTATTTTCAGACTCCTTGTTCTCAGGATTTTGCTGTTTGACTGCTCTAACCTCTTCCCTAACCCCACCCTCTTACCCACAGTATCATGAACGGCTGCTGAGCCCTGCTGAGCCTGGCACTTCATTGGTCTTCCTGCTAAAGCTCCAGCCTGTTTCTGTCAGCTACTGCAGAAGCGGGACAAGTCTTCTTTATTAAAGAAAAGCCTCGCCCCTGATTGGGCCCTGAAAGCACAAAAGATGTGTGTCAGGAGTCAAGAAGGGACATATGGTATCAAGTGATGGCCAAACGGTTTGAAACTCGAAGCTGCTCTTCACTTCAGAGGCCGCAGGGCCTCACACAGAGCTGTCCCTGCACATGGAGCACTTTGGCCTGGGGAGCCCCAGGGAGGGAGAGTGGAGCAGCACCGCGCAGGGAGGTTGTGTGGCTGCTGCAGGCAGCGCTGCTTCTACCCTGAGACCAGGGCCAGAGCGATGTGGCTGCACTTGAAAGGTACCGGGGCTGCTCTTGTGGCTGCTGTAGCAGTGTCGGTATCTGGTAACTCTGCAGTCACGTGTGAGCGTGACAGTTACTGGTGTAGTGCCCGGGATTAGCAGAGTAATGAAAGGCAGGAAACGGAGCTTGTTCCTTCATCGTTCCAGTCAGAAGTGAGTCACAAATACACAGTTCTGTTTAGATCCAGCTTGTAGATCGATGTGGTAGAAACAAAGACAAATGTTGCTACAGGAATTAGAGTTTAGTCTAGATGGAACACAACTATGAGCTGGGTGTTCAGAATTTATTTTAATGTGAAATCTGCTTCTTATGTGAAACGTCAGCTTCCTTATTTTCTCTTAGTTTGAGAAGATGATTTTAGATTTGTCATGCAAAGATGGTCCTGGAGTTGAGAATTCAGGGAAGGTTGGAAAAATGCAGAAAAGTGATAATCTTATCTCAAACCTTTTACTGAAGGACTGGTTTTGGAACTTTACAATCTGTTAAGTGGCCTTCACAGAGGACACAGAACTTCCTCCTATAATTTTAAAGATATTTTCTCTAATTTGTTTACAATCACCTGCTCAGGAGGTGATTTATAGGTACCCTTCAGGTTACCTATAAAAGGAACAAGGGAAAGGGCAAGAAAAGTGCCTGTAATTCTTAGATTTTATTTCTGGGTTTGAGTACATCGAGACTGCCTGTTTATATTGAAAATGTTTATCGTAGGAAGCAAAGCAATTTTGGAAACTCGCCATTTCATCTTGTGACTGTGTCTTTTATAGAAGAGTGGCAAAAAAGGAAGCTGTATCCTGTCTTGTACAACATTTTGCAATAGTGGAGAAAGTATTTCTTACTGTGCTGTAATATCTGAATTAGCATAGTTTTATCCAAAACCAGAGACAGTTAAAATACTGTTTCTCTACGTGATATGTGTTTATTAAAGCAAAGTATTTTATTTCTTCCTGCTAAACAGTCTTTATTAATTAAAAAAAAAGTGAGAAGATGAAAGTAATTGGAAGTAATTGTTTGATGATTTTTGTTTAACAAATGTGGCTTGTAGAAGGAAATTTATGTGGGTTTGGAAGAACAAAAAAGATTACTGTTTTAGGAGTTTCATGCTGATGCCCAGAGATTGAGTCAACGATTGCAGAAGCTCTAAAGCAAAGAATTGGGGAAGGAATTGAATTTCTATATAATTTTGTTAAGAGTTCCTCCATTCCAGGAAAAAAGTGAAGCCACTCGATTCCGCCTGGGTAATTGCTAACAATCCAAGTATGTGGTGGAGCTGCTTCACCCAGTGTAAAACTGCTCCACACTTTAACACACTTGTCTCTGCCTGTGTGGTCAGTTTGGGCTATCAGAGCATGGCAAGACAATTGCTACAGAGATTGAAACATTTCTTACTGCTTTGGAAAGGTGTGACCAAAGCACTGAAATTCAGATATCCTGAGTGCAAAGAAGCTGGGAAGGTTGAAAGCCTGAGGTAACAATGACTTTATGAAAAGGTGCTCTGCTAGGCCTGTGAGGCTAGAGCAAGGAAAAGGGTAAGCATCAGTGGCATTAATTGGAATTAATTATAGCATGCTCATAGAGTGATTTTTTAAAATTTACTTTTTCCAAATTCTAACACAGTTTCTGCATTTTTCTTCCCTACCAGTATCCCCTTATGTTTGGACTGATCCTGGCATTCTGCTGGTGTTCTTTGGTTTGCTGTAGTCGAATTTATATGGGAATGCATTCAATTTTGGTAAGAAAATAATCTAATCTACTACTAAACTTCTATATTTATCCTGTTCTGATTTTATAAACTTCCATCACATTGAAGGTTTTACAGTGCAATAATTGTATACAGATGTATTTTTTGGAATGTCCTACCATATAGAAACAGAAGACTAACATTTCTTCATCATAAAAATTGATAAAATAGCTAAAAGTGGCTCTCATGCTTAACTTATACTTGTCATTTATAAACTCAGTCCACAATTGAAACTTAACAGGTATTTAATGCCATTTTTTAGTGCAGAAATTGATGACTACTCTAAAGTGTAGACTAAATTTTCCTCTACAGAGTAGAAATAATTTTGCAGAATGAGAAAGTGGCTGTTAAAGTTCACATCGGCTGCTCAAAGCCTGTGCACTTCGGAGTGCCAGTCTGTGTGCTAGGGTTTCATTTACCAGTGTCTAAAACCAGGTAACAAAGTTGTCATCTTTGAAAAACAAACTCATTTATTAAACAAGGTTAAAAATCTCCAAGCTGAAACACAATGCAATGTAAAAATGAGAAAACAAGAACATTACAAAGTGGTAATCGAAATGCAAGAGCACTAATGAGAGTGACTAAAGATGTTTTTGAGGATCAAGTGCTAGAAGAAAAGCTAACAGACAGAAAAGGGTAAGCCTGGTGGGGAGTAGAAAAGCTGGTAGATGAACACAGTGTGAAAGGAGCATTTGAAAATAAGGCAGCTGAGAAAAACTAAATGACATTTTTGCATTAGTAGTTAGGAAGGCCTCCCAACCTAAAACCATTTCTGTCAAGGATGATGTGATGGACTGATAGTTCAGCTGGCACAAAATGTCACAGAACAAAGTTGTGCAACAAATGGTGAACAGACAGGGCTATTTTGCAGTTTCACATCTGAATCCTCTGCAGAGTTGAAGGGAATAAAGTTCACCATGAGTTGCCTGCAATATACATCAAACACGGTGCCTGAGTTTGGGAGGGAATAGGTGGCAAATAGAGCAGAAAGTTCTGGTTGTTTCTGAAATGAGCAAGTCTGATGTTCATATCAGTCAATTTTATTAGAGCTTTTATCAAGCTTTCAATTAGTGGAAGCAAATAAAAATGATTCATTGAAGCTGGAGCAATACAAACTCGCTGATTGAAGTCTCACCTCCTGGCTCATGTGGAAGAGTTGATAAGCATGAAAATGAAGGCGGGCCACTTTGTAGTGCTTGGATTGCACAAATTCTTCCTTAACAATCAAAGGTGGCAAAAGTTGCAGAGAATTCCATGCAACTGAATGATTAGTCAACAGGAACTGAAACTTAATGCTGAAGTAAAAAATAATTGAGTAACCTTTTCTTTAAGGAAAGACTTTTAAAAACAGTAGTAAAACTGAAAATCAGTTATGAAGCCACAGAGGTTATCTCTTCCTCTCCTTTAGTGTTTGGAAACAGTTCCTATTCTTCCAACATATTGTTAATTCTGAAGCTGGAGTGGAAAGTTGAAGCTGCTCTCGTGCCTGGCTGCAGTGGTCCCTGGATGCTGTACCTGCTGCTGCTAGCGAGCCTGTGTTGGCACCCGGGCCCTCAGAGCCACTGTTGAGCTGTTTCAGCAAACTTAAGTTGGCAGAACATATTTATTTGGGCTGGATTTGTGCTGACTGTAGGTTGGAATGCCCTGGCCCTGACAGGGACCAATGTTGCCAGCAGATAAAATCATAGAAGTATCACAGAATGGTTTTGGGTTGGAAGAGACCTTTAAGGATCATCTAATCCAAACCTCCTGCAATAAGCAGGGACATCTTCAACCAGAGCAGGTTGCTCAGAGCCTTGTCCAACCTGCCCTTGAATGTTTCCAGAGACAGGGCATTCATCACCTCTCTGGACAACTTGTACCAGTGCCTTATCACGCTCATTGAAAAGTCTTCCTTACATCCAGTCTGAATCTCCCCTTTTTTAGTTTAAAGCCATCACCCCTTGCCCTGTTACAACAGGCCTTACTAAAAATCCAGCCCTGCAACTTTGATGAAGGATCCTTTGATCATAACTTCATTCATGATCAGTCAGGATGCAGGTGATTTGCTAATGGGTGATCACATGTAATTCCTTAACTTATGTTTAAAGTTTAACCTTGTAAAAGGGAACAGATGGGAATCCACAAGTTGCTTTTAACACTACAGTAGCTAGGCTTGTATTCTTGCTAATGTGACTTGTGGTTGTTTTTTTTTAATAGTTGTTACACTGAAATAATACCTTTCTCTTCAACAGGATGTTATTGCTGGATTTCTGTATGCTATTCTTATCCTGGTTGTCTTCCATCCAGTGGTGGACCTGATTGATAACTTCAACTTAACTTACAAATATGCACCCTTAATTATCATCAGTCTCCATTTGGCCCTGGGCATCTTCTCTTTCACTCTGGACACGTGGAGCACGTCGCGAGGAGACACAGCTCAGATCCTGGGCTGTGGTGCCGGCGTGGCCTGTGGCTCTCACGTCAACTACATCCTGGGCCTGCAGCTGGATCCTCCTCCCCAGAGCCTGCCTTTGTCTCTGTCCTCCCTCACCGTGACTGTGTTTGGAAAAGCCATTTTGCGGTTGTTGATCGGGGTCATCGTTCTGTTGCTGACCAAAGTCGCCATGAAGAAAGCCACGATCCCGCTGGCCTGTAAAATATTCCACATCCCCCCGGAGGACGTGCGGAGAGCCAGGCAGCGCATGGAGGTCGAGCTGCCCTACCGCTACATCACCTACGGCATGGTTGGCTTCTCCCTCATGTCCGTTGTTCCTTGCCTCTTCCATTTCATTGGCCTTTCCTGATGCGGGTGGAGCGCTCTGGGTAGGGAGAACCCGGCTCGTTGCTTTTTGAAGAGGTGCACTGGTTTGCTAAGGGAAGGCCGGCCCGCTTGGCTTTAGCAGGGTCTTCCTATTAACAGCAATACAAAGCAGGCAAAGCATTTAAAGGGCTTTGCACATCTCTGGGGATGGGTTAGGGCCAGCAGTGAAGCATCAGTCCAGGAGAAGTGCTGACCTCTGTAAATGCTCTTTTTGGACTTATTGCTGTAACCAAGTCTGTGTGTGTGATGCGGTGAATGTGTCTGGGCTGGCTGCCAGTCTGTGCCTGTGTACACTGACACTTCAGCAGGTGTGTCTGACAGCTAATCAGAAGGCTCCATTCGTGATCTGTTTGCCATTTCACAGTCATTAACTCAACTTGTTGGACCATAGACTGTTAAATTTGCTTTCTTCTATTCTTTCCTCAAGTCCTGCTTCAAGGTATTTCAGCTAATAGGTATTTCTAATGGACCAAACTTGTAATGAGGTTGAATTTTTCTAAATAAACAAGCAGAAGCCTTTTTCTTTAGCCCCCTTTGCAGAGGAAAATGTCTGGATTAGCATTGGTAGATATCACTAGAGTACATATAATTCAGGTACTGTATTTTATGGTTTAATAACTGTGCCTTTCTGTTGCTAAATTAAGAAATGCCATATATACTGTGATGTAAAAATGCCTAATTTTACTGAAAATCCTACGTAGTTAGGCAGATATTAAAAAATGTTAGATTGTCCATGTTGCTGACATGGTTCAAGTTAACCAGAATGTTCAGTTTTTCCTGATGAAAATTGCATAAATGAAATGACCCAGGAATTGTGTCCTTGAGCTCAAGATATTGTAAATGAACAATAGTCCCTTTTGTAAGTATTTTTAATGTGTATTGTAAGTTACTGCAAGAGGATATATTTTTCTGGAGATTGTTTATACAGTGGATGGATATTCAAAATTAATTATTTAAACATATAAACAATAAAACCACCCCATTCCCCAAAGAAATGGGCTTCACTTATTATTCCAAACTAATGTAGAAGGACCACTGCTTTTAGGTATTTGGTTAGAAAATATAATACTTATGCTAGAAAAATATGTATTTTTATGCATTAACATACTATATTTAAAGGTAATAATCACTTTTACCCGATTTAGATAGAAA
This sequence comes from Notiomystis cincta, assembly GCA_013398075.1. NCBI lineage: Eukaryota > Metazoa > Chordata > Aves > Passeriformes > Notiomystidae > Notiomystis > Notiomystis cincta. The sequence goes on along the minus strand of VZRX01024050.1, from coordinate 10,924 downwards.
AAGACAAGGTAACAAATTAAATTTATAATCATTCTGATTGACAGATTGTGAGCAGTCAAGACAGTATGGTCAGTGCATGAACAGTTTGTGATGGCCAAATTTGGCAGGATTTTATTATGTGCTTTTGAGCTTCTCGTGATTGTTTTCCCTTCAAGTGTAATTTCATGTGCCTTTTTTCTGTTTCATTTTGTCTTGTTCATGTGTTGCCTGATCTGTTCTTTCCATGTCAGGAACAGTTACTGCAGGAAGCGCTGTCTTAGTGTCTGACCAGACACAAATTACTTAATTTTGTATTGTACATGTTTTTCAGAAAAGGCATCATTTGGTTGGGAAATATGGTGATTAGATAGAATACAAAGCCTACGTTTTTTGTAAACAATATTTGGTTTTGGAAGGCTTTTTTCTGCTGGAGATGATATCTCCAGGCTGTTAATATGTAGATTTACAAAATTAACTTCACTTTCTTTGAAGCAGACGAGGTTTATGGTACGCTGGCACTAGATGATGTGAAAAACTTTACTTTTCTGGTGCATTTCTCCAGTGCATCCTGAGTGCACTGCTATCCATGTATTCAAATTGAGATACTCAGAACTGAAAGTGTGTTAAACAATTTCCATGGCTAAAAAGACCTTGCTCAGTAGAAAATGGTTAGCTTGTTTCAGTGCATATTTCTGGATTTGATTTTTGTCTGTTCCTCTTTTGCAGTTCAATGCTGAATGTGCAGTACAAGATAAATTGGTTTCTGAGGTTCTGAGAGTGGGATTTCCACTGATTAGCTTCACACACCAAGATAGCCATTAAATAAATAGCTGGGGGAATGTACACAAAATGCCTTATGCTTAAAGCCCTGAGCACATGGTGTAGTTTCAACTATATTAAATTAGTCTGAGGACTGGTAAAAATAATAGGATAGTTTTCTCTGAAATTAAGAGCATATTCTCCTGGAATATTCTAGCTTTACAGTTTATAGCAAAAATGTTTAAATTCTAGCACAGAAAAGGTAAATGAGCAAAACTTAACTTTTTAAGGTACATATTAGACTTATAGAAACTTCAAGTTTACATCATAAAGAGTATAACTAAAGCTGTCTTTTCTAGCTGTGCTTGCTCTCTTGTAGTGTTTATGGAACATGAGATGTACTGTGCAGGATCTGAAAGCAGTCAAAAGATCAGACAGAGAGCTTTCAACAGGCTAAGGAAAATTGCACTGTAGCTTATTCTACTGTCATAAATGTATTTTTTATATTTTTATACATTACATTGAGTAAGTTCAAAATGTCATGTTCCGTGTTACCACCATGTAGTACCCAGAAATGTCCATCAGAATGTTTATAAAGCACCTTCAGCATCTACTTTACTGAAGTTTACATGAGAAGAAGTTCTACTGTTCTATTTTCATGTTTTATAAGAGGTTAGGCTCGAGAGGGCAGTTAGCACAAAATGTCATGCAATATGAATAGTTAGAGAAGAAAGAATCACAGACATGCAAATGCTTAAAACTCCAATTAAAGTGTTTGTATTGTAGTATAATTGTGTTTACTAATAAGCTAAGATTCCTTGGAATTGGGCATAACAAAGCAGCAGGTAAAACTGAAGCACTTTCTTTGTCCTAATCTATTCTTAGAGTTGAACGTGAGAAATGTTTCTAGTATGAGCATCAGCTGGTACCAAACTATTTATAAATAAAGTTAACATAGCTTTAAAAGGTAGTCAGATGTCTTTGCAGAAGGACAATATGCTTGAAACCCTTCATGACGTGGTGCAGAAACATCCTGCTAGTGAACTCCCTCAGTTCCAGAGAGAAATATTACTTTACAGAACCAGATATAAATGCACATTTCTTACAATAAATTGCAGGCTAAATTTGCCTTTTAAAATTATTGTACGAAGTAAACCTTAAAACCAACAGGCAAATAGAGAGTAATTTGACACAAAATTCTGTTTTCTAAAAGGTTGAAGAGATGCAAATTAGTTTTTTCTGACCTGGCCCTTGGTCAGAACTGACATGTGCATTGCGTCTTGGGTGAGTTTTACAATCTATTATTTTGGAAAAAAGTTTCATGGTTATAAAAAAACATTGCTTTTGCTTTCTCCTGTGTGATCACCTGTGAAGCTGTTGGGTCTCTGATCAGGAGGTGGAGGAGCAGCTGGAAGGTAAATTGGCAAACCAAAGGGAGTTGTGTTTTGTTTATATATTTGGAAGTTTTTTAAGGTTATGTACAGGATTTCTTCTGGAAAGAAAAACCAAACAGAAAGATGCATTTCTTTTAAAATGGCATGTCCAAATGTGATATGTGGCTTTGTGATGTTTATTTTTTTCCTTACCAGAACAGTGTTAAATTGTCTGGGTATTAGAAGCTAATATGTTCTCCCTTGCCTTTTTTTTTTAATTACTGCTCTCAGTATTATTTACTCCATTTTTTGCTTATTTCTGAGGGAGTGTCCAGAACTTTTGTGAGCAATTGCTACTTATGTGAAGATTGTAATTTTGAACTTGTAAATACTTAAGGGCTGTTAGCTGCAAAAATATATAAAAACAAATCCTTGCATGCTGTAAGTAAATACATCTGTTGTGCTAAAAGTTGATTCTGTTTCAGTATTTGCTTTCTCAATAAAAAATTGAGGTTTTTCACACACAATACAGAAGATACTTAATAATTCAATGGTATGAAGGGGCATTGCTGTCAAACTCCTGCCATCTTTACTGGGAGTTGTGCACCTGGTTCCTTCCCCGTGACACTGAGAATGAGCCCCGAAGGGGAGTCCCTGCTGACCTGTGAGCAGGCTCAGTGTGTGTGAAGGGACTTAGCTTCTAAATGTGATAGCCTTGCTTTTGGGTGATTGTTGTGGTTAAAATCACACTTAGCCCCGTTTTTACAAGGTTTCCGAAGGGCTTAACTTGGAAGCCCTTTCTCTGTAGGTGGAACTGGCTGCACATTTCTAGCACTCCCCCTCTGTACCATTCTTCTGCACATGAAGAGACCCCAGAATAAAGTCAGCAGATAAAATGAGAGGAGAATCAATTTCTTGGGGTATTGTGACTCAACTTACTGTAATTGATTCTTGAGAGATTTTTTGGTCTAATGTAGAATGTTTGTTGGTTATACAATTTATTTCTGTATTCTACAAACAACTTCAAGGAAACTAATTTTTTTGTGGGAGGAAGTTGAATGACTTCTTGTCAGAACCTTATTCTGTAGGAAAGCTTAAGTGGCTTTTTTGTTTCAGAAAAAAAAATATAGGCCTGTTTTAAAATTTACTGTAAATTATATATTTGTCAAATTGATAGATTAACTGGGTCAGTAACATTGTTGTTCTTCTTGCAATACTGAGCAAAGGCTGAATTTGGAAACAAAATGTGGTATTGTGGGGCAGAGAGGATATAGCACTTTAGGTGTTCTCTGAAAAGCAAGTATCACATGTGGTTTTGAAGCAAATTTAGCCATACATTAGAGAAATTTCTTTGCACTCCATTCTGTACCAGAAATTATTTGCATGTTGGTAAGAGGCCTTGTAAGAATGATCAGTAACTGTTCCTGTAGGATCAAAGGAGAAGGGAGGATACATGGGATAATAGTACCTTAAAGATACTGACCAGTAAATGTAAATAATTCCCATCAAGTTGGAGAATTTTATTCGTCACTGAACTTTGACTAAATTAGTCATTAAATTTTCCCACAAGTTTATTTTTGTTAGAAAGTGTAATGAAAGATAAGAGTGATATTACTGAAATGGAAATTAACTCTTNTTCTTTGTCTGTATAAGGTAAGGCTGTGTGTTAGTAGCCTTTTGGGAAATAATGCAGTTGTAACCCAGTCTCTCAACCTCTTGGAGAATTTGATTAAAATAAAACAAAACAATTGAGATGCAAGCGCCGAATTAGTTAAGGATCACATAATGGTTGCTGTATAATAGTGTANCTGAAAAGCAAGTATCACATGTGGTTTTGAAGCAAATTTAGCCATACATTAGAGAAATTTCTTTGCACTCCATTCTGTACCAGAAATTATTTGCATGTTGGTAAGAGGCCTTGTAAGAATGATCAGTAACTGTTCCTGTAGGATCAAAGGAGAAGGGAGGATACATGGGATAATAGTACCTTAAAGATACTGACCAGTAAATGTAAATAATTCCCATCAAGTTGGAGAATTTTATTCGTCACTGAACTTTGACTAAATTAGTCATTAAATTTTCCCACAAGTTTATTTTTGTTAGAAAGTGTAATGAAAGATAAGAGTGATATTACTGAAATGGAAATTAACTCTTAAGACAGTTCTAGATGTCTAAAGTATCAAAACTGAAAAAGATCAATTCAGGAGCAAGTAATGGGAACAGTAAGAGCAGAGTCTGAGAGGGATTTTGTATTAAACTTAATGCACTAAAAATTATGCCAAAATTTGGCCTACATTTGATTTATATGAAATCTGTAGTACANTTGTAACCCAGTCTCTCAACCTCTTGGAGAATTTGATTAAAATAAAACAAAACAAAACAATTGAGATGCAAGCCCCGAATTAGTTGAGGATCACATAATGGTTGCTGTATAATAGTGTACAACTGATGTTTTAAAAAGTAATACATCAGAACTTTTTGTTACACTGTTGTTAATGATTTTGTACTCATTGTTTTCTGAGTTGTCAATTAATATTTAACCTTATATTGACTGGTAACTGAAGTGTCTAACTTCATCTGCAATGCGTGGGTAATAAACTCTTGTTGGATTCAGTTCTGTTGTTGTCTTTATTCCTTCCAGTGCTCACAGCCAATTGGCTGAGCACCTACCACAAGTGTAAAACACAAGAAAACTGACTTATATTATCATATAGCAATAATGGTTACAACAGTATTGTCTATTAAGGTGTGGGCTTTAGAGGCAAAAGTTTAAGAAAAATATTGAAAACCCACCTGACCAATTTGTATTGAAGGTGGGTGCCTTCCTGGTAACTTGTGCTCACCCCAAAATGTGCTCTAAAAATTGCCAATTTTGGGTACCTTTTTTTCCAGATTATTTAATATCTACAGATTTTCATGGAATATATGTAGGCAGTACATCTGCATGAGCTTCTTAGTAAACAAGGCTAACTGAAGAATACTATTCATTTCAAATGCTCTGGTTATGTTTTGCCATGGCTCCAAGATGATTTAACCCAACCTTGAGAAAGCATTAGTTCATTTGTGTTCTGGTATTAACTTAAGTAGTTTTAATTTACTTGGAGAAGTGTAGCAAAAAAATAATACTGAGCTCAACTCTTGCTTCCTCTCTTGCCGCAGTTGTAGAACACCCAGAGAGAAGTCTGAGCAGTTGAGTGTACCTGAATATATCTGATTGGTGTTGCAGAATGTGGTAGAGGAGGTGGGAACTGCCCTGTAAAAGGAAGCTGTGAGGATTTCAGATCCATTTATTGGACACTGATCAGTGCTGCTCCTTGTTTTGCCAACTGGGGAGATTTACATGGAGGTGGTGAACAGACTGTACTTTTTACATAAGGTAAGAATGCATCCTTCATCCTCAGCAAATGTAAAACTTGTAGAGATTGCCTTTTTGGGGTTTGTTTGTCCTGCCAAGGCCTTTTTGTTCTTGTAGAGCTGCCAAAAATATAACCAGGATGTTAATTCCACGGACCACAGAAGTATACAATTTTTTGGTTATCAGTTCTAAGTTTCAAGATAATTTTGAAGATGCTGAGACAAAAACCAAATAATTTGAAGAACCCCAGAAAGGATAAACTCAAAATAACGTACATGATGAAGATCTCAATAAATGCAATTAAAGCATATCTCTTTGATAGTGAGATTTTAGTTCTTGTTCCACTGATGCTTGTACATGTTTATGGTGTTTGCTGAGGAAACAGTTTTAGTCTAAGTCCTTATAATTAAATCCTCATTACCAAGGCAAACCTCTGGTCCCCTGCTTCATAAAATGACTCGTATGTGCTTGGTGTAATTCTTCATTCTAACTAATTTTGAAGGGATTTGGAGTAAGCATTGCTCCTCTGCCTCAACAGCTGATGGAGCTTAACTGATAGAGTCATGGTAATTCTAGTTCATGCCAAGAACTGAAACCAGAAAGATGTAACTGGATTAAGTCCCTCCTGGCCAAATATTGATAACCAAGTCTCCACAGACCAGAGATTTGGATCTTCCTCAGTTGTATATGGTTTGTTGCTCTTTCCATGAGATTCTAGATCACAAGAGAAGCAAATACAGAACTGCATAAATTTTTACATGTAAAAATCATCTGTAATCGGTTTATCTTTGATTCACATATAGATTGTCTTAATTTGATTCGATTTGATTTTCTGCTTGCTAATTACTTTGCAGAAAGTAAAAGCAAATTCTTGCCTGGAAGCTTTTGCAGTGCACTGGGAATTGTCCCTTTCTCCTTTTTTATACTTTTTTGTACTTTTTCATAGAACTGTATTGGATGTGGAGATAGTTGCTCTTCTTTTCTGAAGGATTTTCTTATCACTCCTTTAATTGCCAAGTATTTATTAACACCTTTTATTATTGGTTTAACTGAATGCTCTGGCTTTATACAAATGATGTACTCTGACCTCATGCAATACCTTTTCCAGATGTTGTGGCAAATCCTTGGGTTACAGATGATGTGGGTTTGATGTATGGCTGGTAGGATTTGCTTTTATGTGCCTTCATGTTCCGAGCCTCCCTTCCCCTTCTGGGACTGATACTTTGTTGTTGTGGCTGTCTGTTAGGGTAGCTGGAGAAGAGCCCATTTTCTGAACTAGTTCTAATACACTTGGATTGCAGGTAGTCTCAGATTTGAGTTGTGGATGGAGTCAAACTCCAAAATTTGTTTTCTGAAAGTTCTTTTCCCTTAAATGTGTAAGGCTGATTTAATGTAGCAGCTTAGCAAGCATAAACAGTACAGTCTGCTTCTGTGTCAGTTGAAAAATTGCCTTGAATTATTTAACCCATCATGTTTTCTCATCTCTCCTGGTATGCCAGTAGCCATATGTGGGTGGGAATTCCTGCTGTAGAGAGTTCAGTCCTGGTGGATAATCAAATCCTTGCCTTGGGAAGATTGCCAACATAATGCCTGTAATGAAGAATTCCTTTGCAATTGCTTACCTCATGCAGTTAGGCAAAGGGATGTAATCCTGTTTGCCTCATATAGAATGTTTTAGATTTCAGAACATGATGACCCAGATTTCTACTAACTTGAAAAGATTTTCAAACTGGAAATTTAGGGATGCAGTTTCCTACGCTTCACTGAACGCCGCAGGTACTGTAATCATTTGGTTTTCCTGATTTACTGTTTGCAGCATTATTCATGCTGTAATGGCTCCTGATTGCTTTGTGGTCATTGCTATGGGCTGCACTACATCAGCTGCAGATGCTGAAACTGTAAATTAAATAAAGCTCTTACTCAAATTGACACTTTCAGCTTTAAGAGTGAAAATATTTTCTCTGAGCTGATGTTTATGGGACGTAATGCTTTCTCTGATCATTTTTAATAAGGTTTGATGGTGTTAAAGTTGCTAATCTCTTTAAGACAGTGGTAAATGGACTGAGTCAACAGGTCTGGCATTCAGAGTGATTGCAGAGCGATGGTAATTAGCACTGCACTGTGCTTGCCTGCAGCAGTTCAGTTCTTTCCTGATGCACTGGCCATGTGTCAGTGTTGGTATTGTGTCTAGACTTCAGGCTGACTAACCTCACTAATGTATAGTTGAGAGAAAAATAAATGCTTAGGGTCAGGTTGGCTCTTTACACTTAGTGGTCTGTTTGTGCACCTTTTTTAAACCTCTGGTTGCTGAGTTTTCTTTCTTGTCGGTGCAAATAAATGACTATTTTAGAATTTAAATACAAGACACTTCAGTAGTTAGCACTGTGTCTGTGATCAGGAGTTCTGAAATACATCTCTGATGCAGTGGCCTAGTGCTGAGCTTGGGCTTTGGGGCCCAGTCTTTGGTAAGTGACCTCAGTGTCAGCTTCTCTCAGTTGGGGTTAGGAGACCAGACACTGAAGCAAAAATTGAGATGGAACCCTCCTGACAAAAACCTGTAGAGCCTGTGGATTCTGACAAATCTACCTTCTCAAGAAATTGCCCCTCCCAAAAGTCAGTAAGCAGCAGATCTGAGCTGCTTTATAATGCATGCCTTTGGTATTCAGGAATCTCACACGTGGGAGGGTTGACTGAGGTTCTTGGGAAAAGTCAGGCAGAAAGGTAATGGCTCAAGCCAATAAAACCCCTTAAATTTCAATATATACACTCTTAGGAGGGGGGTTCAGGTAGTGAGGACAACCAGGAGAGCAGAAATATGTGTCTGCAGTCTGTTTTCCTACCTGGATGTGCCTGGAACACCACTCAGCCTCTTAGGGGTAGTTACAGGAAATAGCTGGGGGGGCTGAGCAGGAGCATGCAGTGCATGGCCCAGGTTTTTGCTTTCTACAGGATCCAATATACAGTCTTAACCTGGCAGCCTGTGTGGGTGTGAGAAATTGTGAGCACTGTTACCAACAGCAGCATTACTAAAATTAAGAATTGCTACAGCAAAGAGATGAAAGCACAGCTCTGTTACTGCAGGTTGAAGGAATTTAGCTTAGGTTACGTGAAGTCAGGCACTGCTGACTCTGAGCTGACCTCTAAAAATGGTGTCCTTACCCAACAATTTGACTTTGCAATCAAAACTTTTTATTGTACTATGTAATTAGAGTTCATAATTTAATCAGCCTTTGATTTTGGTTTATTAAATACTTATTCTGCACTAAGTGGCAATTAAGCATTGAAGTACCTTCAATAAATTCCAAAACTTGATTATCATCAGTCATAATAAATTTGCCTCATTTGTACATTTTGTCAAGTTCTGCAGATAGAACTGCCAAAAAATGACAGAGAGAAGTTTGTGAGCTCCCTGCTCCCCTTTATCCCCAACAAACAGAGGAGAACTGAAAAATGAAACCAATGAGCTGTACCTTTTAGAGATGTTAAAAATAAACCTCTTTCTCCAGCAAACCACATTAACTTCTGCTACTTCAGCTGCAGGAATCTGCTGATGGAGTTCTGTTCACTGGTCCCTGGCATGTAACACTTTGTCTACGTTCACATTTGAGCTAACTACAAATCATCACACTGAAAAAGCTGGTAAAGGTAGCCAAGCTACACTGCCACAAAAATAACCTTGGTAGATGCAAACACACGGAAAAAAAAGTTAATATAGTAATAATAATAATAATAATAATAATAATATAAAAAAAAATCTCTTTCTAGGCAAATTGCTGTTTGAGTTCTCGACCTCTGTCCCAGAGTACGTGATGCTGAAACTCACATTTGTTCAGACTGTTTAAGGTGAGGATCTTAAGGATTCCTTTCTCAAAATATCTTTTAAGTCTGTAAAGCAACTGTGAGTAGTTACAAGTGATCTCTGGAGCAATTCCTGCAATTCCTGTGGTGAATTTAGAGCTGCATCTCTGCCCCTGGCAGACTGTGCCTCAGCAGCCTCCGTGTGCTGTGCAAAGCACGGTGCTCTCTGCTGGTACAGCTGGACTCCTCTGGGGGTGGCTGCACAACTGGGGCATTGGATGAATTCGTGGCAACTGCCCCAGGAAACTCGGATGAAAATCTACCAGCTGAAAATATTATTGTAATACTGACATTTGCAATGCAGTCTTATATTGCATATTGTGTCTTCAGTGGAATTGTCTCCTGTTTGGAATCTTCAGAGCTGCTCACCCCAGTGTGGCACAGCAAGGCTTCCCAACGAGGGGAGGGCATTTCCTATGAAAACATGAGAGTGCAATTTGGGTCTTCGTGCTTTGATGTATTTGGGTATTTTTCTATGCTCAGTGCACTGTAAAAATGTCAACCAAGTAACTGCTGAGGAGCAAAAATAAACAAAAAAGGGGCACTTGTCCGTGGGAGTTGGGGGTTTGGTGAGCTCTGTCTGAGACTCCTCAGGAATGAAAGTATCTGCTTCTAATAAACACCAAATGTGGCAGAGTGATAATGGAAAAGGGTAATCTCTGCTCACAGAAAGATAATTGCCCTGGTAGAACATAATACATACATTATTTATTTACTTATATAAGTAGAAATAGTATACTATTATACTGGAGCATATAGAATTAAAATTTTGCTCGCTGCTAGTGACAGACAAATGGAATTGTCAGTACTTTGAAGTCTTTTGAGTGACTTTCTGCTTTAAGGTGACAAACAGGGTCAAGATGTGTCTTTTATACTGCTCAGTGGTCACTGTCCATGTAACTTGGCCATGTCATTTGGTTTAGCTAAAGCTCTTTTTTTTTGTCTTGCTAGAAAAATACATAGATCAAGTGCTTAGATTTCAACTTTAAAAAATGAAAGTGCAAATAAAGCTAATGAAAATATTTCTATGTTTAAAAAAGGTATTGAAATTATTTATTTGTCCATGATATTGGTAATATTATTCACATCATTTATCAGAAAAGACCATAAATGTGATTTTATTTTTATCCCAGTTAAAGTACAAATTATTTACCTCACTGAGTAACATCCACCAAGGTTATGGATTAATTCTACTCATCAGTACTGAACAGTAAATTCAGAGTAGCACAAGGAATTCTGAATTACAAACTTTGGGGCAATATTAAATAAAACATTAAAAGAAGCAAATGTTAGTTATGCCATCCTCCTTCTCAGAGCCTGGATGTGTTAGTCTAGTAAATGGTAAGAAAAGAAAAGGAGAAAAATGCTATTTGGAAGTTTTATTGGAAAACAAATAAGGATCTGGGAAAATCTAACAGCAAGTTGAAGGATAAGGAAACCAAATTAATCTTCTTGTCCCTGCTCGTGTTTGGGTCTCTCCAGGCACTGCTCCTTGTTCCCGCTCTCCTGGAGGAAGCAGCTCCGTGTGCCCCGTGTGCCCCTGGAGCACATTCCCGTCTCCCAGGGAGCACATTCCTCTTTCCCGCTGAGCCCGTTCCCT
>VZRX01024049.1:662-70396 GCA_013398075.1 Notiomystis cincta | reverse complement strand
GCCTGTTCCTGGGCAAGGACAGCTGTTTTGGAGGTCTTTCAAGACAGCACAAACAGCCTCATCTGTGGTGGCAAGAGAACCCTCTGCTGCTGCTCTGGGTGAGATGCCTGCTGGGGTATCTCATGATTTCCTGGGTGTCCCTGCTGGGACAGTGCCTGTAAGGTTGTCCAAGCCCCAGATAAAGTTTTCTCCCAGTCCCAGGGGTTACCTGGAGCCACTTGCATCACTCCCATATTCAGGGATGGAGCTCCTGTGGTAAAACTGCCTAGAAGCATAAAATAATTACTGGTGGAGAAGATCTCTAGAGGTCATCTGTTCCAAACCATTGTCCAAGCTGGACTAACTTTTGTCTTCTGTGCTAATAATTTCAGAAGTTAGTATCCTTTCTCTGATCCACCAGAATAAAAGAGTTTTAAAAAGGACTCAAGAGACAGGGTAAAATGACCACAGTGTACTTTATTTAATGATTTTGGTACCTTGTGTTGCAATAAAATAAAAAAAATCTACAAAATCCAAATATATAAAATTTTCAAGTTTCCCTTTTAAGTTTTACAAGAAAAATCAAGTTGTAACCAAGGAAATTTGTTAGTATGAAGCACTACTTTCAACTTCATTTCATCACAAATTGCAACTTACTTAACAGACCAAAATAACTATGGTACTGCAGTACATCAAATACTTCACACACTGTGTTCTTTACTATAGCACATGTAACCTCTGCCACGGGAGGCAGTGGCCTCTAGCCGATAAAGACACTCTTCACAATCTGAACTCTAAAGGAATGTTTGTATACATGGATTCAGAATATATATATTTACAGGAAGATTTCTTTTTCTTTTTCTTTTTCTTTTTTTATAACTATTTCGATTCTTCATTTCAAATAAAATACCAAATACATTTTTACAATGTTTACAAGTCAAAGCACAAGTTCTGCAATGATTATCATTCACCTCTAGTCACTGTGCTTGTACTGGGGGGGAGGGAGGGAGGGGGTATCTACACTGTTCCATGAACACAAATGTGATCTTCCATCACTTTATTTCTGCAGTGGTGACTGAGGAGTATAAGCACAGTAACAATTCTTTTAGCACAATCAGTGTATAATGCAACAGTTTACAACAGACAACTGAGAAACTATTGGTCCATTCTGTTCAATTTGCTGTTTATCTGCCAACTGTTATGTTAGTCTTTGTCACATAAATTGTGTACAAGAGAAGAGTTAAATAACACAACTTGGATAGGAAAGAGCATACATTTTTAAGGCAAATTAATAAGCAGCTTATGGTGGTTTTTTTGTTAAACTATACCCCAACACAACCTAAAAATAAAATGTATGTTCTGCAACTGTCAATAATGTCTTTTTAAACTGACCTCCTCTATAAATTGATCAACATGGCTTTGAACCTGGTTATTCAAAATTGAAATAATTCCTCCCCCCAAATCCCCAAATATAGAAAGTGCATGACTTCATATGCGCCAAAACAAAACAAAAGGCAGCTGAGGTAGTTAGATGTAAAATGTATTTATGAAAAATAACTGAAAAACTAAAACGAGGACATATACAGTAAAAACCCACTCATTTGGAATTAATTTTATATCATGCAACAACTTAAAGCAGGAAAGTTTATGACTTCTGAAAAAAAAGAAGTAGTAATAACATACGAATGAAAACAGAATATACCATTGGAATTTTAATTTCAAGTATTTGAGTGTATTTGCATGTGCATTTTTTTTACAGGCTTTGTATAGTATTAGGAAGTCATTTACTTTTTATCAGGCATCACATGAGATCCGGCTGACCTCTGGGACTGAAGCTCCTGGAAGTAGGAATATCCTGCGAGTGCCTGAAGATCCGCCACCACGTGTGCCTGGAAGCACCACCACCTCACCTGGGTGAGCTTCTACACACCCACCCTCCACTGAGCTCACCTGAGAGTGACAGGGCCAGCCATCCTGTGCCTATGGCTCCTGGGGACCAACTGGATAGATGTGCTGGGAGCCTGCCTGGGACGTGCCCCCAGCCTGGATCCACATAGGATGTGCCCATGTGGTGGGGATGTTCCTGCAGAGCTGGTGTGCACACACCTCACCCAGGCCGTGACCCTGTGTGCCAAAGAGAGGATCAGCTTCCACTTTGGAGCATGGTTACAGCTCCCCTTGGGTTTTCCCTGTGCCCAGCACCCCTGCAGTTCAGCTCTCACCAGGACCTTTGCTCATCTGGAGAGAGGGACAGTGTTCCCCCTCTGGCAGACAGAGTGGTCTCCAAGAAAGTGTTTGCTTGAGTCCACTCAGGATGAATCAGGATTTTGGCTCTCATCATGGTCCCAGAGCTCCACTAACAGCCCCTGGCACAGAGGCAGACCCAGCTTTCCCTTCCACTCCTGTCTAGAAAGACGAGCAGGCAGATTTCTTCAGCAAAATGCCCAAATGGAGTGTGCAGGTGCATGGAAAGTCTTCAAGTTCTGGGAATGAAATTCACAAAAAAAGCGCCTACTTGTAGGAGACAGATCAATTTGGAGATGTGTTCCTGTCTTCAGTAACAGCAACCTAAACTCATCACATTACTAAATGTGCAATGTGCTGGCTCTTCTGAGCCCTACTCTTAGATCCCTCTGCTGATGGCCACAATGTGGGTATGTGCAATTTACTATCATGAATTCTGCACCTGGCTTGAAGAGCATCACAGCAGGGAGCACCACAAACTGAAATAGTTCTGGTGTGAAGTTCTGCTGTGAGTGGTTTTCCTTTTTTTTTATTGGCCTGTGAAAAAGTAGGAGTTGTACTTCTGAAGCATGTGCATATGACATCTTTTATTTTTATTTTCTATTAAACAAGGAAATCCTGAAGCCCTTTTTTCCCTCCTTTTTTTCTTCTTTCCCCTTAATTTTATCCTCTAAGCTCACTCTATTGTAAATATGGTTTTCAAAAGTGATGTGTGATTTTGGCCAACTTCATCTCTGGCAGCCCAAAAAGAGGAGTCACTGATGTTCACAGGGTCCTGAATGCATGTGCTATGGTGGCAGAGCTGGTAATGGCCAATTACACTTGGACATCCTGCTCATCATGGCCCTTTAATTTTTCCTCCTAGAACTAGATGGAAAACTAGAAGACTGGACTGTGAGATTACTTGATGTGGCATGATATTGCAGCTTTCCCCAAAATGTTTGTCAGGAGTTTCTGCTCAATTGCTCACATTCTTTGAGCATGGGAGGCAGTTTCTCAGAGCAATCAAGATTTTATAGATTTACATAAATCTAAATAGAAAAGCTCTGATTTTGAAGAGGGGAGACATATTTTTCTAGGTCTGATTTCATAAAACACAAAGATGCTAAAAGGCACACTTTTGCAATGGATGTAAAAATCATTTTTCTCCATGTAAAACAACAGAAAAGACAATCCTCTACAGCCTAGGGAATCCAGCTCGATGTTTCAGTGTGTTGGCCTTGTGAGCACTTGAGATGTGTAGACATCCTCTTCACTGTGGCAGAACTTTTATTTGCCACATTTCCTTTCCAAATACAAATAATACTTCCAAGTCTCAGTGCTCACAGCCAATGTCTGCCCCAAGAAGAAGCAGTCTCCCTTCTCATCCCCGATTCAGTTGTGTCCCTGGCAGCCAGTGGAGAACCTGGCAGAGAAGAGGATCTGCCTCATCCCTACCCTTGTGCCACGGAGCTGCCTCTGCCCGATTGCTCTATGCCCCAGTGCTAAAGAATGAGGTGAAATTTGCCAGGATCCAAATGCTAGATCCATTTCCAGGGATTTCAGTGGTGAAGAATGACAGGGAAGCATCACAGAGGGCTGGGTAGCAGGCTGGGTAGAAAAACAGGACTCTTGCCTGAGCTTAGGATAAAATTTCACTTCCCCAACTTGTCCAAGTTTTTCCCCTGGAGTCCAGTGAGTTGGACTTTACAGAAAGATGCATATTTGTCTTGAAACTGAAATTGAAATATGTAGCTCAAGTGACAGTTTTTATTTCATAAAAAATACTAAAATATAATTAATATATTCACAAACTAGCTGAAAATTTAAACAGACATTTCAACTTATCCTGGAATCCAGCCAGGTGTCTTGGCCTTTTCCAGTGACTAACAGAATTGGAAGACCTAGAAATGCTTTAGTGTTATTTCCAGTAGACTGTTTTTGGTTAATAGCCTGATATTTCTTCCTCAGACATTTTCAATAACTTAGCCAAATCAGTATTGGGTGCACAAAGACTGAAAATTTCATTTGACAGTAAAGTAATAGTGCACTGTAAAGTAGTTAGCAAAGAGATTCCTTAAAAAACAAATTTTATTTAGATTGGCATTGCAAAATTTAAAAGCAAAATGCTCATATGCTTTCTTCTGGGGCTTATTTGACTCTATTATAAAGTCAAAAGAAAGTAATCCATTTGCTGTGGTGGACCTTCAGGGAAGTCCTTTATGATTATAAACTGCCTGTAATCAAAGCAAATCCCAGTCTAATAAATGCTCCTGTTCAGAGCATTGGTGTAAGTATGACTTATTGACATGTGCACCATCAGTCCTCTAAGACTGTCTTTTTATTTTGTTATTTTTTTCTTTTTTCTTTTTTTGCTTAGCTGTAGATTATTGAAGATGGTTTTGTAAGCACAGCTGCTATCAAGTCTGTCTTTTAAGATCATTTGCCTCATGTGAAATTGATTTGGAAGTCCCCCTTGTTTTACTAATAGCCTAGAAACACATTTGCAAGTTTCTCCAAACCAAATCAATCCACCAGTCAACCTGAAAACAGACTTGGAGTTCTGTATATTAAGAAAGAGAGGGTGGAAGAACACACAAATTATTTAGCCTTATCTGAATATACATTTTGCTGCAATGAATGGAGAATATGCTCTTTTTAATTAGTACTGGGTTAATTAATATGTTTTGTAGGAATCCATTTGAAATATCCAATGTGAATGAACTGACACGCTCCTTGCACACTGCAAATTTCAAGAGAGCAGTGTGTGCTGAGGAAGAACAATTAAAAGTTGGTTTTATTTTATTCCTTTTTTTTTTTTTATACAATAAGATTACAGAGAGCTGCACAAAGTTTCAAAGCACAGCTGCACTCTGGAAAATTGCTATAAAACCAATATGGTAATGAGCTGTTTTATTGTGTCCCAGAGGGTACCATTGCCAGTGCACTCAGAAGATGAATCTCCCACTTGCTAATGCCACAGGTCAAACCCAGAAGTCAAACTGGGTTTTGCCTGGCTCTGCAGCACGTGATATAACCATTGTTGAGTTAACATTTGATTCAAGAGGCAGTGAGCAAGGTGGGAGGAACAAGAGGCAGTGCCACTGCTGAGACTGTCTTATACACAGAATGGCACCTGCAGGAAAATACAGTGCTTCTCATTTGTTAGAATAAACATTAGCTTGTTAATAATACAGAACTCGGAGAAGAGACAGCAAAATATCTGTCCCCTGAAGCAGAACAAATTACCCAGGGGACAGTGTCTGCCCTTGAGAATCAATGGGAATTGATTTAAAGGAACTACAGTCCTGTTAAAGAAGAACTGCAGTGGAATGGCAGAGCCTTGTTTGCTAATCCAACATGATCCCTATTAGGGGCTGCTCTGTGAGTCAGAAATTACCTCAGAAAAAAAGATACCGATTTTTAGATTGCTATGGGCATGTACCAAGCCTGTGGAATGAAGAAGTAAAATCAGCTGACCTGAAGTAAAATCAAGATATGACAGCTGTCTTTAATGAAATTCCTGCTTTGCAATTGAAAAAATTACTTCAGTGTTTGCATTTTTAACTTGGTTTTCCACCTTAACTATTAAAAAAAGTTATCCCATAGCCAGGTGTTATGCAAAGGGGTTTTTGAGCTTTGTACTATGACATGAGAAAAGAAAGTTTCTTAGATAACCTGAGCATTGCCTTTTCTCATTGGTGAGGGTTGCATATGAGACCCATAAGCACGAGAGACAAATGCAAGCAAGGAAAAACATCAGAACAGTATCTAGTAAACTTTGCCAGCCTTTCTGAGTAAATCTTTGAAGAAAACAGATGCATCATGACATGCTACACTTACAGATCGTGCATGAGGTTACAGATAACTCCACAGTGTTTTCTGCTGAAATCAGGATGAGACTGCTTCTGCTACTAAACAAGCAAGAATTGATGGGCACGCCTTGTATAGCTGGAAGTCTTCCAGCAGGAATTTCCATGAGGAGCTGAGTGACAGAACACCTGAGCATGAGCAATTGCCATGAAGGCTCACCTACTCTAAACCTTCGCGGCTCTTTCCTGATTATAAGGATTCTACCACATCTACTGACCCCCGTCTTCTCTCTTTTTTCTCCTGCTCTATGCCTTCACACTGTCCCAGGCCTGTGTTCCTCAGCTGTGCATGAAGACGTGGATGTGAGGACTATTGGCAGTAAGGGAACATGCACCTGCAAATCCACAGTTTGCTCGTGGATGTACTGAGTGAGAAATTGAGAGCATGAGAAAATGCACAACCAGATGAACAACACCAAGCCTATAATACTTCATATTATTACAGAGCCTATTTTAAACCTTATATTTTTTGTGGAAGCCATCTGAGATTTATCCTCCATAAAGAAGGCAGTAAGGTTCTCTGACCCAAAATCTATTATAAAGATCTATCATTTCTAAGTTTCACAATCACCAGCATAACTGCCATACAAAATCCTTGTCTCCCAGGCCTTCGTTTGAGACACCCGTATCTTATTGCTAATAAACAACTCCCGTCAATAGCAACAAAGTTATATCTAAGAAGGATCTGTCACCTTCTCCAGGTATGTTTCAGTTAGTTTGTAACACATAAAGAATTTTCTCAGCCACCGTCTTTCCCTGAGGAGAGAGTAATTGCACCATAAATAGTATTTTGGCATCAAGGTTTGTTGGTTTCAGTTTTAGATTGGTTTTTTCGCTGTTAAAAGACTCTGCTCCTCCTTTTATCCGCTGAAACATCAGGGGCAGCTTTTCCACAGTGTTTCACAAACATCTCTTAACCTTGACCAGAGGAATCACCCTTTTGCTTCCGTGTCTTTTTGATCTCTGGCCTCCTTGCTAAGGTCACTAGAGGAGATGATTCCACGATAAAATGTGTGTACAGACTACTCACACGTGTGCCCTGTGCAGCCTGGCTGGAGGGGGCTGTGACATCATCCCACCCGAAAATTCTCTATCAGCAGGGTCCCAAGCCAGAGCTCTTCCTGGGTCCCACATTGATGTAATTGTGTTCCTACAAGCACCAGAGTTAAGTTAAATGTTAAACTACCCACTCATTCTTGCTGATTTTTATAAAGCTGTTAGTATACTAACCTACGCTGTTTCTGATGATGAAAAGAATTAAGTGCTTTGCTGATCACAAGCCTTCCATTATTCAGATATCTCTATAAGCAGCATTATTTAATTTTTTTACTGTCTGCTTCATGTCAAAGTAGCTAAAATCCACCTGTGTGTTAAAAGCAATGATAACCAATATTTTCTTCATTTAGTTCACCAGTTTTTACTGCTGTTGCTAAACACAGTGTGTTTTTTGTTACAGTAATTTCTCCAGGATTAACACTCACACAATCAGTACAGTCATCTCAAAAATGAAATTGTACTGCTGCTGGATAGGATGAGATTTTGGCTGATAAGATGTATAAATGATCAGAAGGAAATTTGGCCAGTTTCACATTGATGGTAACTAAAGCTGTCTCAACCCTAGCAATCCTCTTTAAAATACAACTCCTTGCATGTGTGAAACAAATCAAATAGATAAATGTTTCACAAGATGAATGGTGAAAGCTTAGCTAGGGTGAATTTACTAACATTGCATTTCTTCTAGATCTCTCCCTCCAGTGTGGGCATCTCACTGAACACAGCTAACAATGGCTTTTTTTTTTTTTCCTCTGAACTGATTAATGTTTGCTCACAGGACCTTGATTACTGTATTACAAGCCACAGATTTGCAAGATTAAAAATGTCTGTTGAATTAATTAGCTGCAAATCAACCTAGGCACAGCTCGACAACTTCCAAGCAGTTCCAATAAAATAAAAAAGGAGGAATCGATAGCAGCCACAAATACACGACAATATGTTGGCACTTTGTGACTATAAATAGTGGCAGCTGCCCTCCCTGCTGACAAAGGAAGATTTTTCATTGTCCATACAGTGCTATCTAAAGGCTAAATCCTGCCCAGGTTGGTGTGGCAATCTCACAGATAGCTGAAGTGTTCTCAGTGAAATACAGCCCATGGGCCAGCCCAAGGACCCAGGGAGAACTGGAGCTGGAAACAAGCTGCCTACTTGGTCTTTCCTTCCAGCCAGGGAGAGCACCACAGTGCTGGTGCCAGGAGTGATCACAGCACACAAGGATGCTGGCTGACAGGAGGAACATGAGTGTCCCAAAGTGGAAATTCAGGGAACGTCAAAAGTCATTAGCGACTAATTTTGAGCTTTTCCTCTGTAGCTGCTGCCATTGTCTTACCCAGTCCTGACAATTTTAAATCTCTCTGTCCATAAATCTACTTGGAAACCTACTAGCTTTTTCAAACATTGTCCTTAATGCTGAATGGTGACTCAGGTCAGGAACTCTAGACGTGTATCTGAACTTCAGAGAAGCAAGTGCCTTCACTGGCTAGTAGTGCCTTCCTCAGCTGCATCAAATTTAAAATTAATTCTCATCAAATATTGTCTAAGAAGCAGACTGGGATTGACACATAATAATGCAGAATATATTGAAAAAAGCATCAGTAGTTAGAATTTCAGAAATAGCTACTGCATATGTATGGTACATTTAAATTGACAGGAGTATCATTTTCAAGTACATGCATTTGAAATTTATCTTCAGTACGTAATCTCTGCAAGAGCAAGTCTTTCCTTCCAACTGCTTGCATCAGGAAATTGCACATGTGTTGGATAACAAACCCCCTCAGCGTTCTTCAGTCAAAATGCAAGTAAACCGTCCTAATTATTGCAGGTTATTTCCTTCAGAAACTACTGACAGTGATAACTGATAGTGAAACAAATACAACAAACATTACATTACATGAAACAAAAGTTTAATTGATCCCTTTGCCATTTTTCTATATGATTGTTTTTTTCCTTGATTAATTAAATTAAATTTTTTATTTTACACAATTATCCCTACTCTATTCTTTTACCAAAATATTTAAGATGTGAAATATAGCATTAGACATATTTTCTCCATAACTTTTTCTTAAAGTACAGGCACACTAAGTCACAAGGCTGTTTCCAATAATGACTAGAATGTATTTTCCAATAATATAATTTTCTTTTTTGCAGTTATCATTTTGTTATCCTTGATGACAATGTTCCTGATCCTTTTTTTTTCTGTTTTGTTTTAGACATAGGATTTAAATGAATTGTAAGATCGAATCCTAATAGAATCTCACACTGTCATGTGTATACACAAACACACACACACACATACACATATATATATACACACAAGTATATATATATATATATAAATGCATTTGAAACTGTAAATTTGCTCCTCATCATGAGATAAGATCCTACTATTTTTATTATGATAAAACCAAACACTTTCACAGAGAGTACTCATTACAGCATGCTGTGGACACTGAATGTCTTGCATTCACCATAACCTGGGCAATTTGCACACATTGAACTGTGGTTCAAATGTACCATCCAGAGAAACCATGTCTGCTCCTAGATAGCTTTCCTAGGTAGCACAGAGCCTGTTTGCCCTTTGCTCAGCCCAAACTGATCTTTGTTTGGCAAAGGAACTGTGATCTCAAAGTGTATGAAACTTGGGCTCAGGAAACTACAGATAAGCTACAAGTGTAGCTCTGGTGTCCATACAAAGTCTGCCTGAGCTCCAGAGAAAAACCAGGTGAACGTGGCCAGAGCAGCACACAGTGCATTAAGAGACCTGATTCAAAGCAGCATGTAGAGATTCAGGCTTTGTCACAGTGCTAACCATGTTCACACAGCTTTTGGTCAGGTTGGAAGGTGAGCAAAGTGATTTTGCTTCTGCCCCAGATGTTTTCTGCAGACTTTACCCTGGCTAGGTGTAGGCAATGGCACTGAATGTGCTCAACAATTTCAGAGTCCTCAACACTAAAGGGACTGAACATGTCAAAATACTAGAAGTATGTTTACACTGCACATGTCTACATGTGTATGTCCACATTCACATTTTCCACAAAGAGGAAGAACAGTTCAAAATATGAGGCAGGGAGCGTTGCCCTTCTCCTCACCAGTGTGCAGCCCTATATCCTTCCCCTGAGAGATAGCAGCTAGAGATATGAATCATTGCTAGCTGAACAGATCACTGTATCTGGCTCTCCTTGATCTCTGCTTACCACCAATTTACTGCTGGAAAAGCCCTCATGAGTATTTCTGTGCAAAGCTCCATCCCATAGCACCACAGAGGACCCAATTCCTTCAGGTAAGATGAGCAGGAGAATATCTGCTCAGAGGATCCTGGCAGGTTTAGGTGGGAGATTGGAGCTGAGCTTACTTTATGCTGTGAAGACCAAGTCCAGGAGGCAAATTTTAGGTCCTTGAACATCTGGCATTAAAAATATTCAGAAGCTCCTTGTTTGTGCAGCTTTGGGGAACACAGCACGAGCCGGAGAGCCCCGAGGTGCCTGTGCCAACCTCTGCACCTGTGCTGCAACGTGCCAGGCAGCTGCTCCCCAGGTGGTGTGGCTTTCATGCAGCCCATGCCCATGGTTTTCCTCTCTTTTGTGAGCTCTTTGGTGCACGAGGTGGGAAGAGAGTGCTGGGCTATGACCAGGCCTTGCCCTGAGCAACTTGTAGCACACAAACGCAGTTTGTGCCTTGCCTTAGCACTGTGTTATGTCTGTAGGCTCCTCTAGACATTCAACCAGCAGCTTTTCTACCTCGAGGAAATCACTGATCTGTGAAATTCCGTTTTGCAGTACTGTTACACACTAGGTGGCTGAGTGGACACACCTATTTCATGCTGAAAATGCTTTTGTGAGGTTTAGTTCAGCGCAAAAAACTACCCCAAACTCAATGCTTTGTTAAAAGGATGTGGGCTTCCCTGTAGCAGAACAGATCTTGTGTAGAAAAGCTGCTAGCATTCCTAGAGCTGCAGCATGCCAGAAGCAATTGCTTCCAAAATTATCTGAAATAAGTGGCTGAAACCTACAGATAGAGAAAACTCACAGCAGTCATATCTTTCTTTCTATGAATGTACCATTTAGTTACGTGGACAAATCTGTTACATTTTTAAATTTATCCCAACTGTTCCTTGAAATGAGATTTTTGGTTACACTTTAAAGATTCTTGGCCGATTTTATTTTACACTGCCTTGCATATAGAAGTTGAGATTTGATCTTTCTATTAATTGGTCACTTACATCACAATTTCTTGTAAATCTCTCTCAATGAATATATCAACTATATGTATAAGTCTGTTGTAGTTATTCACAAGCATCTCTTTGGCTTCTCTGGCTCATGCAAATCACCCCATAAGTGTGCTAAAGAGGACATTTTGCCCTGAATCTTGCATATCTGTTCTCTTTGCCCTAGAATTCAGAGTAGGCACACGGTTTACTAATGGGTATATGAGATCTTCTGCATAAGAATGAAATGCTAAGCATTTAGAGCAAAATGTAAGTACAGGAGCCAAGCTTACACAGTTAGAAAAAGTTCCTTTTAATGAATGTGCTGGTCAGGAGTTGGCTTTTGTAAGAATCACTGGAAATGACTGGTTTCAGAGACATTTTTCAAAGTCTTCTTAAAAGAATCACAAAATAGCAATTCTGTCAAAGTGGGTATGTTCTTGAATGCTTGAACTAAAAAGGAAAGAATAAGAAATCTTTGATTCATGCTGAGTCAGCACTAAGTTTAGCTCATGTATTTCAGGTTGAGCCAAGTGACATGCAGGCTTTTTGGCATTAAGCAAATCTCCAGCTGAGTTCAGTTTGGAGTGAAGAGGTGAAGGCTTCCATTACCATGCTCTGAGTTCATGTAGTTCACTCTAGGCCAGGGCCTGATTTTGACATATTCATGCCAGTGAAGAAATCTCACCAAAGTCCTGCACTGAGGTCACTGAGGTAAAACAATTGGTGCCAGGGGATCCCTCATGTGTTTGTAATAATCTCTTAATCAGTGATACCATTCCCCTAATTTTGCATGAACAAGACCTTGTAATATCATTTCTGTGTCTCCTGCAATGAAATCTGCTCATACCAGATGTGAGAAATCATCTCAGAAGCAGATCACTCAGCGATTTGCAGCCAAGTGAAAATGATGGCAGAATTTGTTTTCAAAAATCACTACTGCAGTAATCTCTTGTGTAGTTTGGATTTTTTTTAATTCCCAGATTTAAGAGAATCTGTTCTCATTTTGCATTTTATCTCCTTTATCAGAATAAAGATGAATGGATTCAATGCTGTAATGAAAAGACATAGTTCTATGAACAATCAAGGGAGGATTTTATAACTTAATGTCTCTGGTATGCAAATGGCTGTTTGCCACTTACTCCATTTGGCTTTCTGCTGCGAGCATGGGCTTCATGTGAGCTAGTCTAATTGCTACAATTAGCGAAATTAAATGGCTTTTTGTGTATTTAGACAATTCTTCCCATGTCCTGCATTGTTACACTGCAGAATTAGTAATTGTGGTGTTGGGCTTGCAGGTTCATGGACGTGAGTTGGGGTTATTTTCATCGCACGCATCTTGTAGGGGCTTCACTTAAATAGGCTTGTTTAGATGGATGCACAGATGCAATTTACTCTGCTTCCCACCATACACAGGAGTAAGAGAGGCAGCTGTAGGACCCCAGGAATCTGCTGAAGTCTTTTCCTTGGCATTGTGCAGGCAGTGCAGGGGGTGCAGAGTAAATGGCAGCATCTCAGTCACTCTGGGCTGCACAGCTTCAGGCAGGGAGCAGAGAAAGGGCAGTGGCTTTGGAAGCTGAATCAGTGGCAGAGCCAACTAAAACTCAGTACAGTGCCACTTTTAAGGCTCCTTAGGAGTGATATGATCAAATCACAGACACTTCAAAACTGTTTAATTTGTGTTCTAAAAACCCCAACAGTCTACTTGTGAATATTTGCTGGCCAATAAAAAGTAAATGAACATATTGCATGACTGGGAGTCCCTTTCCAAATAAAGCAGCACTTCTACTTTTAGTACCACTTATGAATTGCTCTTTTGAGGAGATAATGATATATTGGCAAGACCATCATATGTTTTAAACTAATACAGATTTAATAGCTATTCACCACATATTAAAAATTAAATCTCCAATGAAATTATAATTTTCCTCTTCTGCTTAAAAGTTTACAAAATCAGGCAGATGAGGCCTAGCATTAAATTTTGGAAGGAAAATTTTCTCCAATTTTATAAAAATTAACTAATAGAAAATTTGTTGATTTGACAATGAAAATATTGTATATATGCCATCAAGTCCATATAACCCAAGCAAAGAAACATTGTTCTGTCACAAGAAGCATATTTAAATTGACATAAACAAAATTGGAAATTAGTTTTTTCATTATTAAATATGCATGGAAAGAAAGTATTGCACATATTCGTAAAGAGCTTTTTTAAGAAAAATTATCCTATTACAGAACAAATAGCTTTTAAAATAAAAGTTTTCTCTTACATTTTCTTACATGTTTTCTGAATGCACACGGGTATACATTACCTTTTCTTTATTTAATTAGTGATAGTAGTTGAATTGTCTTTTCTGCAACAGACAAATCCACAACTCCTAAAATTTTAGGACCAAGTTTTTAACCAGATAAGTTACCAATAAGACTGCTGGTAAATTTGTTTGGTTCATTAGAACAATGCTCCCATAAGTCTTACTTCTAACAAATAGATATGATTGCTTTTCTTTACCAGAATGTAGATATGAAAATATGAACATTTTTTATTTTCCTGTATTCTTTTTTATATTCCTGTATTTCAAAAACAAAAGTTGTTTTACAAGTCCTTTTTTTAAATTTTATTTTTGCTATTGCTGTCTCAGTTGAACTTTATTGATTTTAGAACTATCTGTGGCAAAAAGAAGAGTGCATATTGATATTAACTGTCCATAAGGCCATAATGGAATTTCAACGTGGACTATGTTTAATCTTGGCAATTTCTATAAAAAATTCTTACAGCTCTGAATGTGACCACTCACAGCAATGGGAATTTGGGAACCGTCCATGCAGTCATCAGAGTGTTCAGATTTCAGCTGCTGCCCTGTTCTCAGTGCAAGTAACACTGATGTCATGAATATAACAGAGCAAGATTTCGGAGAGCAAATTTTGACTTAGCAAATTTTGACTTAGTGCATAATAACTTCTACCCCTGCCTCAAACTGCTGGATTGAATTCTGAGCTCAAGGTGCATATATGTAGTGCTGCATATATATATATATATACACACACACATATATTTGTCATTCTGCACTCACACCCTGCAGTAGTTTGCTTAAGATAAACACTTTTGCAAACATTAGTTAAAAAAATTAAAAATGCTGTGAGAGTAAAGAAAATAAATGCTAGGCACGAAAAAACACATGGAGAAATAACATCTCTGTGTTCTTCCTTCCAAAACCAAATAAAGCAAATCAAACAAACTCATCCCAAACCTTCTTCAGAAACCTTGCAATGCAAGCACTGGTGAAGACCTTAAACCTTTAAATCCCATAGGAGGCAACTTTTCTTCAATTCTGTAAGCCTGACCACAGCTCTGAGGAAGAGCAAGGGGATGAGAGGGACACCAGAAGAGGGAGAGCCTTGCTTCAGTCTCTCCCCAGGAGGAGCTGGTGGGAGACTGAAGCTTGAGAAGGCTGCCCACTGTGCCTCACTCAGGCTTCAATGTCCGAGTTGTTAAAGCAGCAGCAAACATTTCAAACTGTTTCCGACAGAAACCCTCGCATCTTGGATCACAGAGTTTACATCTGCCTTCTTTGTAAAGAAAAGCAGCAATTCCCTTGTGTGAACTAGAATTTGATTCTGGAGTGAAGGGTCTATTGAATATGACAGGACAAAGGACTTGCTCCCAAAATCTTTTTTTAGCAGTTCTTGCAGTGGTTTATTTTCTGACAAAACACGAGTGTTTTTCTCTGAATAATCAGCTATATCTCAATGATGAAAAGGGTAGTCACTTTGTAAAAAGCTTCAGGTTTGGACTATCAAAGATTTGTTTCATTTAAAAAAAAATTGTAGAGGCAGTTGGCCATTGCTTAATTTGAAAATACCTAAGAAAGCCCTGAAGCACAGGTTTTTTCTGATCTGTGTAAAGTTCCCTCTGCCTTGCAGATTCCTGCACTTTCACAGATTTTTGTTTTGAGGAACTCGCCCCAGCAAAGAACAACAGGTATCGAATAATTCCTAATAAAAACAGTCAACATTAAAAATGGCTGATTGAACGCATACAAATAAACAGTCTGTGTAACCTTGGCCATTTCATAGTACAAATATTGTAATAGGAAAGACAGAAATTTACCCAGCAGCATACACAGCAGTGACTACACTGGATATATCTGACAGTGAAGATTACAATACCAATTATCAGGTCTTCTCCATCCTGACAATGTCATTTACAACAGTAACTCTTCAGTTCTGTTTCGCTCTCCTAAAATGGATGGAAATAGTTATAGCAAATTGTTTCTCATGGAATCACTTGGTGTCTTTACAAGCCACTTACATTTGAAGCAGGATCCACAGTTTATAGAGTATTCTAAAAGTACCCATGTAGGCTTTCATATGGCATTACACTGCAAAACAAATCCGTAATGTGTGAAAACCAGGTTTATGTCAACCTGCAAAAGCCATTTGATAAAATTCATGGACCAATTCTTAAAATCTAAGCTATAAAGAGAATGAAATGTATTAAAAGATTTGAGGTTTATAAAAAGTAACCTTTTATACCATATTTTTACTTTACAAAAATATTGAAATAATCCATGAGTTTTTCACTCTGCACCAGCTTTAAAAAAAATACTATCAAATTTTGACTTGCACCTTTAATGCATCTGAAAGCACCATCAGGGGATACTTTTAACATAAAGTATAATACC
Source organism: Notiomystis cincta (assembly GCA_013398075.1). Lineage (NCBI taxonomy): Eukaryota > Metazoa > Chordata > Aves > Passeriformes > Notiomystidae > Notiomystis > Notiomystis cincta. Next base: position 54,383 of record VZRX01024049.1, on the reverse strand, counting down.
ATTAACTAGATTTAGGGAGGTATTTAAAACCCAAAAGCTTGCAGCAAAAGCACTCTATTACAAGAGATTCAGCGTAATTTTTAGACGCGTCTGGACACCAGTCTTAAACAGGGAGAAGAGGCTCTTCCACATAACTTTTTATATTGTTTATGTTATACTTCGGTGAATATACTTACTAAGAGGTGGCTGAAAGCCTTTAAAAGACATCACTTTCACCTTGGGTGGGAAAAATCAGAGCTGTCTCTACACATTGAGAGCTTGGTTGGTCTTTCCTGCTTCTTTTTCTGGTAGGGCTTGTGCCACTTGTTGTGTCCCTCAGGCAATATCAACCTTGCAGTTATACAATGTTTGGCACTAGAAGGGTATGGCATGTCACAGTCTCTTGTCACACCTGCATACATTCACACACTGAATCATGCATTCTCAGTCCTGGAACAGACAAGTTTCAGTGTGTTCAGCTCCTTGTAGTTTCTTCTGAAATATCTGAATGGGGTCCTCCAAAAAGTTTAGAATATGAAAACTATACTTGCTTGTTCTTTTACTTTTTTTTTTTTTTTTTGCAAATTGAACACTGAATCATGATTATCATTTAATGAATATCACTACGTGCTAGAGCTCCGTATTTCTCCTCAAAATCAGAAGTGAGCTGCATAGAGTTTCTGTTGAAAATAACATCAAGAAGTTAAATTGCATTAAAAAAAGACTTTGAAATTCCACAGAAAACAAACAGTTCTGGTAGTATTAATTTTAATGACCTAATTAATCAGAATTTAGTTTATTTTCCATTGACAGCCTTATAAACATGATGATGTTTCTTTTTAATTAAGACTATTTTGCAAACCTATTCTAACCTGAATGGTGGATTTATGGGAGTGTTGAAGACTACTAAGCTCCTGTTTTTTCCCCCAGAAAACAGTTTTCCTAACAGCAACGCCATGTGCTACAGTTTTGTTATTTTTGAAAAGGTGTGTTTTTTTTTGTTTTTGCCACTGATTATGGAAATATCAATCATTCATTTCTAAAATAAAATGCACTACAGGCTAGAGTTGAGAGCTCTGGTCAGAGCCTTTTCACTGGTTTGATTGTAAGTACTGTGCAGTCAGTTTCATAGCAGTAAGGGGTGGTGGGTGAGCTCCCCCAGCTGATGTGACTGATTTGTATGCGTGGGTCAGGGTTTGGGGATGTTTGAGGCTTTCAGACGATGCTGCTGTACCAGTGTCCTGCAGACAGACTGCACACAGTGGATCAAATGATAATCATGATGATAGCCAGACTAAGAACACTATAGCTTGCTGCTCTACTTGTAGTACGCAGTTTAGTTGTTCCTACAGCCCTACTGTCAACCCTTAATTTGGACTGCAGCGTTGGAGCTGCTTCAAGCTGTGTTTCTGCTTAGTTTACAATGTGGTCTCATACTCCAAGCGCTCCTGAATAAGGGCATCATCTTTATACTGTAGCCGTGGAGGAGCAGGGGAACATTCAAACGCTAGGATGGCCTTCCTCAGGCTCCTGTCCAACACGTGTCTCTCCCAAGCTGGGTACCTGTTCCTGAACAGATCGATTTTAATGACAGACTCCTCAATCCTTGGTGGCCGGGATGAAGGTGTGGAAGGTGCAGTGGGTCTCACCTGAAACACAGGCACACACCCATCCCTCTCTGCAAATTTTTGATCCCGCTCGCTCGTGACACTCCGGTTGTTGGAGATGGAGCGTAGTGTGCTCGTGGCCACTTCTGGGGGAAGGGTGAAGGCAGTGGCAGGGTCCTCACAAGCACAGCTTGGTGACTGCCCAAACCTTGGTCCATTGGGGTGAAAGAAGGCATAGTACATCAGCATAAAAACAATGCCTGTTAAAAAGCTGCTGAACACTACACACAGTGCTGGTATGGCAAATGCATCAGAGATTGGGGGGGCCTTGTACAGATACCAGAGAACACTCAAGGCGGTGTTTTCTAAAAGGATGACAAAATAGTAAATGAAAAGCCTACAGCGTGTCCTTCCTTCCTTGACATTGAACCAGCTGAAGATATAGATTATCCCAACAACCATGTCGAAAACTATCTCCTCCCATTTAGTGATGCAAAACTCTGTCTCGCAGTGAACGATCCAGAAGGTCATGATGCACCAGTGCAGCACGATGAAGATCCCAAAGTACAGCTGGAACACCGAGGCAAAGAGAGCAAAAGTAATGACCCTTGCTGCAATGGTGAAGAAATGCCAGCAAAACTGGATTATAACAGCCATGTAGCTGATGGGTTTCTTGTCATCGCGGGAGTCACGGAGGGCCTTTTGGTAGGAAGCCAAAGCCCAAGCCAGGGATACGAGGGATGCTGCAGCAGTGAGACCTAGGAGGAAACAGGAGATGCAGTTAAGGTATAATTAGTATGTCAGCACTTGGCTGAAAACAGGGAGATCCTTGCTGCTTTAAATATGTTCTCCACCACTGGCACAATAAAACCTCTTCCTTCTCCTTTAGCTCAGAGAAATGAACCTCTGCTGCTGGGATTTCATTGCCCTCGCGATGCTGGATACACACAAACCAGGGCAGCTCTCAAACCACACCCTGAACCTCTTCTCTAGCAACTGCATCTTTGACACAAATTCATTAATTCACAACTTTCAGCAAGTTGGGAATAGGTGTCTCTGTCAGCTGTATGGTTTAAGGGGACCTACTGTGGTTATTGTTGTCAAGAAAGAATATGAATTTTCTGATTTTGATAAGTCATTAAAGAACCCTAATATAAAGCAACCAAGTCTTTCTAATTAAAGTGCCAGCATCATCTACATATAAACTAAATCAATAACAATGTGAGCATAAATCTACATGTTAAAAATAAATTTGTGTTACTCTTGTTACATCAAAATTTAAACTGACTGCCTTACTCTTGCTGAGGGAAAAAAATGCCCATTTTGATATTTTCACCACTTTTAAAAAGAATTTTAATAAGTAGAAAATGTCAGAACTTATTTTCTCCCAGCTGGAAATTAAATTTATTTTAGAAATGTTGGAATTTTTTACTGAATTAAAATAGTGAGTAAACATGCTCCTAAAGTAGGAGGTTGCATATTTTAATTTATATAGCCATTCTATCTCCTGTATATCAGAGAATTGCCTATTTACAAGGCCTTAAACAATAATATTTTAGTAAAACCTGACAAATATTTAAAGCATTCAATATGAAATTATTTCCCATGGATTTAAAACATTAGTTTTGTGAAAATACAAAAACTGTAAAACAATTTTAAGAAAAATAGACTTTTCTATACTTATTTTAAATGTATTAGTCTTTTCTCCTCAAGGGAATTTGATTCTTGTCTGTAGGCAAATTTAGGAAAAAAAATGTTGCTTTGAAATTAATCTGACTTGTAAACTAATCTGTTGCTTCCATGGAGAATCAGAAAAACACCTTACATTCCCATTTCAAAAATGGTATAGTTCAGCATAATTATTCAAATGCTTAATACTTACATAGCATTCTCATAGAAATGAATGAGAATTCTTCTTTACTAGAAAATTAATTTTTATTTACTTACAACTTGTATCCAGCTGCTTTGGATGGAAATGGGAATTGCAATTGAAATGCAAAATCCTTGCCTTTCAAGTGTATTTATTATTTAAATAAAATTGCAATAAATGTTATATGCAGAAGAAAAATATATCAAGCGTTTTATACTTAAAACTGGTTTACTACCAAAGCTAATTTTACATACAGCTAATGAATGAATTCATAAGTCTCAGGATCCCAGACTGAGAATTTATTCGTAGACCATTTAAAGATAATGATGTTTCAGCTTATTCTATTTCTAAGAAGTTCCTTAACTTTGAACTAGTTATTGAAGTAAATCAAACTGACATGAAGAAAACATTTCTTTTGTCTGCTGTTAAAAGCTGTTTAATCATTTCAACAACCTTTGGTTCTGGATGCATAGTCCGTATTTTTCTTCCCTATTAAACATATTTCTTTAGAACTTAACAATCAAGAATATATTACTTAGGTATTATAAATTCTAAGAAATCGTATTAATAGAAAGTGGTAAATGTAAGCCTAAATACATATTGCTATTTACTTTGAAAGAAAACAAAAAAAGGTTATTTTAAAAGAGAAAAAGTGCAAGTTATGGAGATAAAATCTATTTAAACAATTCACTTGGTTTAACACACTAAGATTTTGCTCCATAAGTAGTGCAGAGAGATTCACTGCTTTCACGAGGGATTGTGTTTGCCAGTGTTTCTCCCTCTCTGGCAGGGTGCTAATAATGTTGTGAGCTCCCATGAATCCATGAATTTAAAACCTCTTTGTTTTAAAAATAAAAATAAAAAACAAACAATCAGCAGAAATATAGAGTGAACTTAGGGTTCATTTTTAATAAAACTTTGTAATTTTTCTTCTCATACAGATGCCTGCATGACAAAACACCAAAGTTACCTCTGGAATCTTCCTTCATGGAGAAAATAAGCTATCAGCAATGAAGACAGGAAAGAGACGTGGTATAAATTGGTGTTTTCATTTCTGACATGCATATTTGCTTTTTCACACTGGGCTGCCTTTCTGTATCCATTATCTCTGATGACAACCCTGGGAGCTGAAAATGTAAGTTCTTGTTTTCCTGTAGGAATGTTTTAAGTATTGAAAAAACACAGTTCATTTCCCTCATGAAATGAAAAGTTAGGAAAGGTAGATGAATAGGATAAAGAATCTCTCAATACAAACAAGCCACTCTGAACAAGAACTCAAGAATAGCACTATCAGCACAGGAAAAAATAATGTGAGAGAGAAATCCATATATTTTCTTTGCAAATCTAACTTTAATGACCTCACACACTCCCCCTGAGGTTTGTAGAGATATCATCACTTTTGCATTAGGAAGTGTAAAATCATTCAACAATGCACACAGAATATAATGTTAAATTCATAGGAATTTCCACTGTTCCAATGCTAATTAATTCATAGTCATTGTCTGGGACATAAAGAAGCAAGTACAATAGCTATGTAATTCTGTTATTTAAATAGTCATTAATAGAGAATCATCCTCTGCTTTTACAGAACAAACTCAGGGATACTGGCTTACAGGAGAGAAAAGGAGACAAGGGAATGCACAAAAGGGAAGAATTGCCAGTTAATATATTATGTTTCTGCTCTTGGCTATTGGCAATGGTGTTAGGGATATAGAATTAAGATAAGTTAAATGCTTCATGGGCTACATCCATTTTTCTTTATTGATGAGACCAAGCACTAAAGAATTACTGAAAGTAAATTAATAATGAGAAAAATGATGTAAAAGCAATGCAAATGGCAGTTTGCTAATAAATGTCACTATATAAATAATTCACTGGGAATGGTTAGAAATAAAGTGAATTATTGTAGCACTGAACGGATAATTCATTAATTAGAATATATTGATGCATTTGCTGAGTATCTCTTCATATAAACCTCTTTATCTCTATTTCAAAAGAGGAACTAAAATAAATTTCTATTGCTATCAACCCAAAACTTTAGCAATTCATGTGATTTAACTTCTGCAGCCAGGAAGACTTATTTGCCACTAAGAAATGAACAGAGATTGGACATGACCTGTGAGCTGTTCATGAAGAACAAGAACCAGCCTTCCCACTTGCTCATCTGCCATCTCTGCACCCTTTTTGGGTACTGCAGCAGCTTCCTGGTGTATTTGAGTCATTTGTATTATGAGAGTACTGTATTTAGGGTCCTGATCTTGGAAATTAGGACTAAATAGCCATTCCCAGTGAATACAAACATAAGCAACCATATGCTCATCCACTACAGACTGTTAGAAGAACAGGAAAGCAGGAATTCTCTAAAATGGCCTTAGCAAGCAAGAAAGCATGTTCCTGTTTCTTTCTTTTCTAAAGCTGAACCTTTAAACATTTTCCACAGTATAGGATTTGTTCTCTGAAGTTCTGTCCTGAAGAGGAAAGAAATGCAGGCTTTGCACAGGAAAAACATCACAATTTGCATCAGGAAAAGGATGCTTTTGCCTGGTTCTAAAGTGGACACCTGAAATACTCTAAATAGCAGAGGGTGGCAGTGTACATACCCACTTTCAGCCTTTGCAGCATAGCCCAGCCACAACAATCAACAGCAAGAAAATGGTGCATTGTATCATGACAGCATTCTGCCAGGAGCTAGTTATAATCTGTTTTTACTCAAAAATACAATTTAACTGCTTATTCTATGAAGGATTTGCACCACTTAGTTATATTATTTGTATGAAGGAATGACAACTTTTCAATTACAGATGAGTTTCAGGTGTTCTTAAGATAGTAAGAGTCTATCAGACTCTGTCTGATAAACAAAAACCAGAATTGCTTTGAATTATAATTTTAATTTCTTTCCCTGAAATTATTAATTTCTCCATATATGATACGTGCTTGCACTTTTTAGATTGTGGCGTTTCTGGAGGGATACTTTAAATATAACACATAATACACTACAGTGAGCTACAGCTCAATAAAGACAAGATAAAAAACCTGCAAACATGACTTTCACAAGTGAAAGCCAATGCACATGAGGGAAAAGAGAATGTATACAGAGATGAATACATTCACAAATGTTATATTGTTTCAAGCAAGTAAGCAAGCTCGAATAACTAGATGAGAATCAATGAAATTCTCCTCAGCAGCATTTGTGAGAAATCTGATTTGGACTTGAAGGATGAAAGGCATATCCAGGTCTACAGCTGACTTTTTTCCTAATCACATCAGTCCATAAATCTGATATAGCATAAGGAGGGAACAGCTCGAGTCAGCTGGAAACCCTGAATGAATGAAGTGATCTGAAAAAGTGCTCCTTGACATTCAACCTGATTTCAGAAATCAAACTCCTGCCAAGGCTGTCTCTCCTTCATCCTTCCTTCAAAACTTGTACTTGTCTCACCATTTCCAGGAGTAAATTCATCTAAAAATAGGAATACCAAGTGCAGCAGGACATCTAGGCATGACAACATTGCCTGGGATGTGAGACTTTGAAATATTATTTTAAGAAAGCCTATTCTGTGAGTAGTCAGTTGGAGAGGTGACATTACATGTAACCAAGCTTTCATGTGCTTCTCTGAACCAAAGCCAAGGATCTCCAATATTCACATCTTAGTCCTTTAGGAAACAGCACATCATGACTGCCTTCTTCCAGCTTCAGAAAATGTCTTGCTATATTTACAGTGTTTTTGCCACACTGCTCTGCAAGTACAGGCACAAGCTGAAGATTCACGTGGAGGCAGCTTGACAATAGTCTGTGGTTTCTGCACTAATTCTTTTGTTCCCAAACACAGAGTATGACAGCAATGTGTGTCGTGGTGCACATGCTGTGCTTCTATATGTGGTTTTGTACACAGGAGGCTTTGAGGCTTTAAGGGCAGCATTTGGTCATATCAAGGACCATGTGTCCAGGTCCTCAGTGTGTGTTTCATGCTCATGGATCTCATTCCCTGACCAATACTGTGAGATGAAACCCAAAGATTAATCTTATTTTGTTTCATGCGTTCCTGTTTTCTAAAGGGACAACAGTATAAACTCTTGCCCTCACCTGGGTTATTTCCCCATAAACATGTTGCCAAAATAATCCTATTACTTTCCCACATCAGCAAATTCGTCATATATTATCTATCCTCAGTTAAGAGTCTAGGGCTTTCTGTTCAACTGAAATAAGCTTTCTGAGGTCAGAAGAGGACTTCTTTCTTTTTTCTTTATTCCCACTCTATCTGATTGGGTCTAGATTGAAATGGCACCCTGCTGAAATGTTCCACTCCTGTGGTTTTACACTCAGGCTGTTTGCTACCCACAAGCACAGGAGTGTCAGGATCTGAGGAAGAGTCTCCAGTAGTTCACATTTCCAGTTTTTACCATAGGCTGCATTCATAGCTGGGGATTTTCAAGGCAACATAGATGGTTTCATCAGCTTGCCAACATTCAGCTTAACTTTCTCCCCCTGCATCCCAAGGTGGATTAATCCACCATAACAGGTGACAGGAACTCTTCCCTGTTTAAATGTAAGTCAGAATTATTCCTGATACTATTTCTCCTATGAGTTACACAATACTCATAGAATATGATAGCATATATAGGAATTATTTCTCCCATGACTCCTCTCAGCTGCTTTCAATAGACACTTCTGGTGAGATAACTTCCAGCTGCTTCTTCAGTTTGGCTTTCCACAACAACTTATTATTGCCCTGAAATTCAAGAAATATTCTGTGTACTGCATTACTTTCAACCCTATTCATTTTTCCTACTCCTAACTTTTTACCAGCAGTTGTTTGGATTCTTTGCAGAGGACCAAGGTTAACTGGAAAAAATTTGGCTTATTGTATGTATCTTTAGCAGTTTCTTAGGGTTTGTACAGGACATCTGCCTAATGATTTATCTCTTGCTGCACTCAAGGCCTTATCCACCTTAGCAAATCTAACTGTTAGACAGTTTTGAGAAGCTTCTTCTGAGCAGCAATCCTGGTCATAGCTTTAAATACATGGATGATGGTCATAATTTTGTTTCAAGATAAAATAAAGCACAGTTTCCTTTTGCCTTGCTCCTAAATCCAAACTAAGTCTTTTATCCAGTTTTTGTTGTTAGAAACTATGAATAAAAGCAACACAGATAAAGAGAGGCAATTCTGTATGCACAGATCACAAGAACCATGAAAGTTGACTCTCTCCTGTCTTTTAAAAGACCACAGTAAGTAATTGAGGTCTCTCTTTCTTCACAGACACCAAAAGCTCCACTACCTTCTCCTCTATCTGTAGGAGTAATTGGCTCCTTCAGATACTTGAATGGAAGAATACACCAGCTAAGGCCAGTCACATGCTGGGTGATCTCTTCCCTTTCAATTACATTTTTCTAAGATTTGTTAGTTTCTTGTTCTATTAAAGATGTGTTATACTTAAACCTTTCAGTTTAGGAGTCCTTATTAGGCAGCAATCAAGCCCAGTCCTTCCCTGGCAGTGACAGCCGCCAGGTACTCATGTGTGTCGTGCAGTCTGTGTGCTGCCAGGCTTGGCAAGACAGCATGAGATCACTTTGCCTGTTAGGAATCTAAACTTAGATTCTGTACTTTCACAGCTAGACTCATTGTCTGTTAGGTAATTTGGTGTCTTTTATTCCAGTGAAGTATGTGCAGCACAAACATACCCACTGACTCCAGGCTCATTTCCATGATTTCTCCATTTCAGGGCTTTCAATGCCTTGAGCTTTCTGCAAGTGGCTTACAGAAATCAAGGGATTATTTGGAGGATACAGCAACCCCAAGCAGAACAAACCCCTGCCATTAGCTCTTAAGAAACATCATGACAACAAAATGCTAAGTTAAATACAGGGCACCATCTATGGGAGACAGCTCCACCTGCACTGCTCTGTCCAGTGCACAGTGTCCACAAACAGCTTCCACAGCGCCCATGGCAGCAGCAGCTTCCTCCCTGCCACCCCACAGGAGCAAAAGATGGGGTTTCCTAGACATGTGAAAAATCCTGTTAGAACCTAACTCTTGAGGAAAATCCTTTCTGTTGGTCTGCATTTCTGTGATTTCACTGTTACTCTTCTGTTGAGATTTTATACGCTTTTGCTCACGCAGCTTCTGGACAAGTTTTATCCTGGTATATTTCACTGATTTGGGGGAACTAACCACAGAGATTTTTATTCCTAATGGCATCTAACAAGATCAACTGGAACTTTTTTTATTGGAAATGCTTTGGAAAAATATTAAAGTGGAAACCACTCCTCCCCAAAGATGTACATAGTAAATGCCATTTAGATTATTTAAGTCTTCTATTGAAGAATACACAATTTAAAAATATAGATATATTGTACCTAGTCTACGAGGGTGCATAAGCATGAATAGGGAGAAAATTAATTAGTATTTGTGTCTTTGGCAAAGTCACTGTGTCACCTGCCCCAAGGTTTGTGTGCCATCCTTCTCAGCTCACAGGCCAGGGATCTGCTGGACTTCAGTGGCTGGCTTGGTGCTGCTGCAGGTGTGGACTGAACCCACACATCAAAAGAGGGCAAGAAAGTAAAACTTTGGACTAACAAGTCTTACAGCAGCACTACAAAACTAGAACTGAAATGGTACAAAATTTGGAAATAAATCTGTTGAAGTGAAAGCACGGTGGTGCTATAAGCAGTGTTGGTTTCCTAATCCACTCTCCATGAAACTCTTTTTTAATTGTTTTCTAATAATTTTCTAACTGGGTGTCAGGTGCCCAAGTGTTGGCAGAGGGACACATGGGGTTGCCTCTGTGAGGAGAGGTCAGTCCCTGTCCCATGCAGGACACAGATGTTTCCAGCCAGTTTCCAGCCAGCTCCAAACTGAGCCACCACANCAAGAAAGTAAAACTTTGGACTAACAAGTCTTACAGCAGCACTACAAAACTAGAACTGAAATGGTACAAAATTTGGAAATAAATCTGTTGAAGTGAAAGCACGGTGGTGCTATAAGCAGTGTTGGTTTCCTAATCCACTCTCCATGAAACTCTTTTTTAATTGTTTTCTAATAATTTTCTAACTGGGTGTCAGGTGCCCAAGTGTTGGCAGAGGGACACATGGGGTTGCCTCTGTGAGGAGAGGTCAGTCCCTGTCCCATGCAGGACACAGATGTTTCCAGCCAGTTTCCAGCCAGCTCCAAACTGAGCCACCACAGGACACAGCTGAGCCCATCAGCCCATTGGTGCCTCTGGAAAACATATTTAAAGGACACTTAAAAATGTCTAATAGGCAGAGGAAGGGGGAAAATAAGGATGAGAGAACAGCAGTGTAAGTGCTAAGGTGAGAGAGGAAGGAAGGGGATGAGGTTCTCCAGGCATCTCTGGTTGGTAGGGCAGGTAATTTCCCACTGCCTGTGAAGGACCATGGTGAAGAGTATTTACACCCTGCAGCCCATGGATATTTCTTGAAGGAAAGTGAGGCCTTTGGAGAGCCCATACTGGAGCAGTTTTATCTTGAAAGAACTATACCTTGTAGGAGGGATCTCATGCTGAAGCAGAGTAAAAGTGTGAGGAGAAAGAAGCAGGAGAGATAAAACGGTATGGACTGTCTGCAACTCCCCATTCTCCATTCATCCTGTGCCACATGGAAAGGGAAAGCAGAAGGGGCAGGGATGGAAGAATGATGTTTATTCTGGTAAAAAGGGAATACAGGGAGGAAAATCTTGTTTTAATTTGTCTGTGTTTCTCACTATCCACATGTGTTTTCACTGGCAATAAATCTTATTAAAAATTGAATTTGTTTTGCCTGTGGTGGTAACTGGTAAAGTACCTCCCTGCCTTTGCCCCAACCCACAAGGTTTTTTATCCTCTTCTCTCACCCTGTCCTGTTGAGGAAGCAGAGTAAATGAGCAGCTGGGTGGGTGCCTGACTGCAGTCCAAGGTCAACTCATCACATGAATCACTTTATGCCAATACATTTTTGCATGCACAAACTGTACACATGGTCATGGATTTAGGGGCCAGGTTGTACCTGTTCCTTCCAGGACCTCTCAAGAAAAAGACTTTTTCCTTGAAACATTCCTCAAAATTCTGTAAACCCTCCTTCCTCTGAAGGGTGTCTTGCCACCTGCCAGTGACCTACAATGTACTGGCTGCCTCAGAAATGGATGTCTGAGAATATCAAAGCTGTCAGGTTATTTCCTGAGATTTATTGAGAGGATGTGGGAGCAGAATGCACCTAATACCCAGGAGAATTGGAGGGTTACTACAAATACAGTTTTTCAATGCCTGTAGAGAAAAGTACAAATTCTGGATAAGGAAGTACTTATCAACATTTTTTTTCATTTTAGTTTAACATAGCCACAACAAATTCACTGTCTTAATATTTTATAGTGAAACATGAAAAAATTGATACTTCAGTAATGTGCTTCATAGATGTAGAGTTATATTTAAAGTGAGATAGCACAGTAACAATCAGTGTAAAATACAAGCCACAGAGCACTGCACCATGAACACTAACTGAATCCTATAATTGTATTCAAAGAAGTGAATAAGAAATCAAAAGTTCCAAACAAGGGAGAAAACATCCTTCCAAGGGATATTTGCCTTGACTTTAAAAGATTTTTTTCAGTCTGAATTTATCTACCTTTGGTTTTCAGCCATTGGCTGACATTCCGTAGAGTTCAAATGACTTAAGCATAATATTTCATGGACATTCAGAGTTTTAAAAATTAAAGGTTTCCAGGACATCAGTTTTTTACTCAGAAGCCCTCAGTACTAAATAGCTGAAGACAATTTTCCTAAGCCTGAAAGGAGCTGGTGAAAGATATTTTTTTTTACTATTAACCAAGGTTTCTGATGTGTTTTCCACAAACATCCCACAAGCAAAACAGCTTGAAAGGATCATGCTGGCTGCAATATGGTGGAACATATCAGAAATAGTATCTGGAAGTTCAAACTATCTCTTCTGAGTATTTTTTTCAGTACATAGGGAGTATCCTAAACTACAAATAGCACTATCACACTGGCTCTAGAAATGTCTGCTGAGAATTTGGGAAAGGAAGGGCTAAATCAATATTTCAAATACACCAGAGATTTTTTTTTTATTTTTAAGATATTGCACTAGCTGTGGCCAGCATCCAACACGGGTGAGACCAGAAGCCAAGATGCATTTCAGCATGAAAAATATCCCAAATATCTTATACTAAGTTTTATTACAAATCAATAACTTGGGGCCAGGTCACTGGCAAGCAAATATTGACTCCATGCAAAGATAGCATGGGGCCCTTAAATCTCCTTAAGTCATGATTTTAGGATTGGCTTTGAGTGGTTCATAGGCTTGTATTGGCTTTCTGAAAGGGGATAAATTTCAGCCCTCATTAAGGAACTGATATTTCTCCCACTTGCACATTAAAATCAGTCTGAAGTTAGCCTCTTATTTGACACAGTTTTTCTAAGAAATATTTTGTATATGTAGCAATTTTTTGTGTTTGTCTTTTAAACTTCTCTAAGCTCAGAAAAGATGCTGAGGATAATGCCTGATATGGTGCTCTGGGAGAAAACACAATTAATGTCACTCTGAAAAAGGAATCAATTTAGTATTTGTTAAATCTCACTTAGCAAAGGAAAAACTGCAGCTGTTAGGTCATGTTAGTACATGAAGAAGTCTCCTTTGGATCAAACTCTTTACTATGTTTCTTTCATTTTGAAAAAGTTCAAATGTATTTTCACAATAATTTGTTAAATAGACTTATTTTCCTGTTAGTGGAAAAGTGACCACTAGCCTCTTCTCCATCTCAAAAGAAAATCCATGTTTTCACCTGCTGTGCAGATAATGTAAATTGAAGCAAGGTCTAACAAACTCTTTTGAAGAATATTTAGTGTATTCTGGAGATTAATTCTGCTTCCAGCTCATGCCATGCTTGGATTATTTTAGGTCTCATATTTATGTCTTTGTCTTCAATATCAGTTGCAAAGTTATTCATTATCAGTAAGGAAGCTCTACAGCTACATATCTATGAAATGGTTGGAATATATACACATGATATATGTAGGTATTACATACATTTTGTATGTATGGTATATTTAGAATTATACACTACCTGCAGGCAGATAAACTGGCATGAGTTGAATATACCAAGCAAAATAATGGCTCAAAATTTCCTCTGAAAAGCTTTTACAATATTTCTCTGTGGTCAAAATTTGCACCTTGTTGCAAGTTTAAATTAATCTAATTTCCATTTCTGCTGCTTGTCTAGAAGATTGAAAAAGTTCCCCTGGCTCCTGTCATTAAGCTTTTTTTTTTAATGTATTAGTACCCAGACACAGTGATTGAATTACTTCTTCAACCTTTTCCCAATATTCTAAGCTTATGAGTTCCTAAAAGACTTATATCCCAAAGGTAGATTGATGGCCTCTGGGACAATTTCTTTCCTGTCCTTTGAATTTCCTTGAGTAGCTCCTTCCTCCAGGAAGTGTGAGTCACAGAACAGGGCACAGTGGTCTTATTGGTGGTGTTCAAAGTGGTTTGATCTTTTTAATTTGTCTACTGTATATTTTTTCCCCCTCTTCATCCATGGATCAATATAAGGTTCAAAGCCTCAACCTGACCCTGAGATCTCACAAAAAAGCTCTTCCCTCTCCTGGCTGCTATGCCATCTTCTGAATTAATGTTTTTCAAGACAGGGAATTTCCCATCCTGTGGGTGTAGTCTGTGTTTCTGATTGTGAAATACACTTTCCTGTATCAAACCATAATTAGCTGGTTGTGATAATTGTGACCAATCACTCAGATCAGCCTGTGATGGTTGTTGTCCTAAGCACTATCAACTACCCTCACATGTCTGTGCAAAGCCTGGAAATGCCAGTGCCTGTAGATCCAGCTGGCAAATGATACATGTCATCATCCATAAGGCTATCAAACAAGATGAGAGCAAGGACAGGCATTTAGTAGGTGCTCCTGAGCATTCATCTCACTCATTCTGTCCTAATTTTCGTATCCATCTAGATGACAGTTTTTAGTATGCTTTATATGAGCTCTACTCCTTCCTGCTTCAAGATCTCATGTGATTTTAAGTCATAGAAACTTAAAAAAAATTATACATTATTCCTTATAGTTGCTGTCAACATTCTAACTTCTGAGCTTGTCAGTGAATGAAAGCAGGTCTGGGTAAAAAGACCTGATATCCAATTTAAAAAAAAGAGGTTTGCAGAATTCTAGTACCTCACATCTAATTCTTTGTTACTTGAGAACACAGTTGACATTTCTATTATTTTATGCTGCATTAAAGTCAGGATAATCTATACTAATTTTTATTTCTGGGCACACTTCCTTTTAAAATTTTTAGATTTGTTTCTTTATGCATCTCTGCACATCAGTCTGCTCCCTGGAAATTGTTAGGAGTGGCCAACTGATTTCAAGAGAATTTGAGACAGAAACAGCTGTCTCAAAGATACTAAGTTCTGTGAAGTTCAGGGAAGATGGCAGCTAGAGAAGGACACAAAGAAATATTAAAGTATAGCGGACTGCAGGCATTTCATTTTTATGCCTAAATTTTAGGCATTTTTATGCCTTCAGGCATTTTTTATTGCAACAGCTAGGGACCAATTAGTAAGTGAATAAATATGTCCCTGGCAGCTGGCAAATTCACATAGATATAACTTTGAGCTAATCCCAGCAGATATTGCCTCTTAGCTATCCAAACCCAAAGTCATGAGAGAGAACTCAGAATAAAGCAGGGAGGGAACAGTACAGTGTGACAGCCCAGGGGATCTGAGAAAAAAACGGAGATATTTTCAGGGCAGTGGCTACGGCAGGAAATGAGGCTTCATTATTTTTGCAGCTTGAAGAATGTATATTAATAGACACTCTCCTTTTCTTGAACTCATCTGCTTCTCCAATATTTTGTTAAAATGTAATGTTTCAGTGTCTATAGACATCCACGACAGGGTCCTCCAGGCTGGAACATGATATAGCTCAGGTTGGACACAGAACACAAAGAGGGCCCCACAAATGGAACTCAAAGACTTAGATCCTGTTTTAAAGATTACTGAGAATCTACCTCAAAGTGCAGATAAATGAGTATTAGTTTTATACCAGTGTGACTGTAAATCAGATTCTCTGCAGACACAAAGGGGGAAGTGACAGTCAGCTGCATACCTAATATTTATTTGATTTATTGTTTTTTTGATACAGTGTGACAGCAGATTAGCAAGGCATTTTTATGGCACTGATGATCAAGAAGTTATCAATTCACGTCACTGGGACATTTTAACAAAGAGAATAACAATAACAAAGCATTCAATCTATAACAGTTACCTAAGTAAACAATTTGATATAAAAATCCAGCATTTTCTCCACGTCAGCAGCAGTAGTAACAACAGATAAAAGCCCAGAAGCAGTAGTTCTAAACCTACTGGTGAATATACTAGACTAATAGAAGACCTTTACTCTGGTCCACCTTATTAATTTTGATTTGGAGAGGAGACAGGATAGTGTGTGTGCCCTCCACAGGGGGAAGGTGATGATATGCTATTTCCCTTCAGCTTTGGTAGCTGTTTGGATGTGCAACTGTTAATGACTCTTCATTCAGCCTGCAGAAAAATAGCTTATCTCTGCTGCTACTACACTTAGATAACTCGTGCCTCTCAGTCAATTATAAACATAACTATTCTTTAGAAAACAGAGTTCATAGAAAGCCCTCTGAGCCATGCCATAAATACACTGCCAAACAAAGAATCAAAACCAACACCATGACAAACTAATATCCCATTTCGAGATTTGGAAGGTAATATGAAAATACACTTCAAAGAGTTCAGATTCCCAGTAAGAGAAAAAAAAAAAAAGTGCCATGATTTATTTGAGTAAGTGATCTTCCACAGAGAGATGAAGTAAATAGATTAGGCAAATTCTTNACACCATGACAAACTAATATCCCATTTCGAGATTTGGAAGGTAATATGAAAATACACTTCAAAGAGTTCAGATTCCCAGTAAGAGAAAAAAAAAAAAAAGTGCCATGATTTATTTGAGTAAGTGATCTTCCACAGAGAGATGAAGTAAATAGATTAGGCAAATTCTTTTCTTTTTTTATTTAAAAAAAAAAAATAATTGTGGTTCTTTCCAGCAAAATACCTTCCCCAAACACTCTGCCATTGGTGGGAAAAAACATTTCACATTAATCAGAAATCCATTCAGTGTGCATGTAGATTGTCTCTATGTCTCTACAAGTTTTAATGTTAGGATACCAAGATGAATTATATTTTGAGCGCCTACTATTTAATTTGAACTCTTAGCATTTCTTGTCTGGTTATACTTTAATGAATTTCAGATCTTTCTATTGACTGTTTTGAAACAATATATTATGGGCATTGTTACTAGCCAAGGAATAAATGCAACACTTTTGCAATAACCTAGCATACTTAAATTATTAACTTTTTAAAAAATCTTAACCTGATTTAGGAAGTGGGAAACCGATAGATTTTGTTTTGATTATGATTAGAGCACTATATGAGTTCAAAGTTGTTTAGATATTTTCCTTATTCTGTTCTTGAAAAGCAATGTCTGTCAAGGGGAAAGAGTGTGATTCAATTTATCTTTCTGAGACACTCAACACTTCCTTCTCCTCTCACAAAAGAACCACCATAAGCCATAGCTTAAATACCTTGTCCATTTCAGTTGTAAATAGTTTCCTTCTGCTGTTTCTGACCCTAAAAGAATTCAGCATCACCTCCCACCCAAATGTTCCCTGAGACACCTTCCTTTTCTCTTTGCCACCTTATCTGCAAGGTTTTCAAGCTGTTTTTTTTTCCCAATGCTCCTTACATTTCTTGCTTACCCATAGGTTTCCCAGCTCATATATTTGTTTTCTGTAGAGGTGCCCCAAATTCTTTGCCCTCCTCATCCCTTCCTACATCCATCTCATCTGGTATCTCCACATCCCTGTACCCATCCCAGCACTGGGACAAAGTGCCCAGCATCTGCATTTAGATAAAACCTCTTGATAACTGAGGCACTGGGATCAGAGCTGTCTGGTTCAGGAATGTGTTGTGGTCCACCATAAAACCAGACAGCTGCCCTCTCATGCTCACTCTTCTTGGCAGCAGCATCCTGTCCCAGGAACTCACTGCTCTGGTTTCCAGCCTGTGTGTAGTCACACACAGGTTGTACCAATTTGTTGTTCTTCAGGCTTTCCCCCCAAGCCAGCTCATCTGCTTTCCTTAAACACCCAGGGTTTTTTAAATCCTGGTAAACAGCACTGGTTATTAAAAAAATCATTTATTAAAGATCCTGCTAGAGCAACAAATTCCTAAGAAACTAATATTCTTCTTAATTTTACAGAAAGTTTTAACGGTGTTACCTGCTTCATATTTTAATACAAGATGCCATATTGAGGGCAAAGGTCTGCTGGTGTGAGTAACTATCAAGTCAGCAAGGAAATTCACTGCTTCCTAGTTTTCCAAAGCAGCCTTCATTATCTAGGGCATTTCAATTCACTTTCTTCTGTTCTGACTAGCACTCCTATTTTCTAAATTATGTCATCAGAATAACCCATGCCCTGTGCCTCTATACATTTTTATTACCTCTCTTTCTCATAATGAGGTGAGGAAACTCTGAATACAATAGTCAAGCAATCAGGTAAAGTTCCGTAGACAGCAGGAATATATTTGTAATTATTTGCCATCACACTGTGTTTCTGTCTGCCTTAAAATAATTTATGCTATTCACAGAGTACCTAGATCCATAAATTCATAATTTAATATTAAAATAGATAAAGTCATAGGCATGATCTCAGCACAGTCTATTCTGAGTGCAAAGAGTTCATAAACTGAGTATCTCAGAGGCTTCTGGGAAATGCAAGTGATGTTTGTACAAAAAATGGTGTCTGACAATATTCAGTTAGTAAAACACATTATTTCTATCCCCAGTATAAGATTCCTTCTCCTTTATCCATGCTGAAAAGGTGACAAAATTTCCCCTTATAACTCCATTGTATTCCTCTAAGCTCTTCAAGAGGAGCAACGTTAGCTCCCAGAATGTGCATATTCCCATGAATGGGACATTTAACAATTCTTTGCAGATCTAACATCTTTTCTCAAAATATTTTAGTATTCTCTGTAGTCATTGCATTATTCTTTAAATAGCTGATGAAGAATGTCAGTATGACATCCATTTTCCCAGTGCGTGAACCAGAGAAAAAGGAACTGAATGACTTGCCTGAAATACCAACCTACAAAGCCTTTTCAAGAGCAGGAACCCAGGAGTTTTAAAGCAGAGTCTATTATGCCAGCCACAAAGAGCATGCCTTCAATGGCACCTCAGTACCACTTTGCAGCAGGTTCCTTGGCTAAACTTTCAAACATGGAATTATCTGCCTGCATCGATGCTCTGCTTATCAGTGGACTCGAGCACCACTGTCCCTGAGCCAGCACTAAAATCTCTGCCTGCACTGCAGACATTGGCTCATCAGCACTGAGCTGGATCTTCAGAAGCTTTCCTGAGCAATCAGTTTACCAAAAAGATATACAACTTGTATATTTTGAATCCCACTTAATTTATCAAAAGCAACTGGGCTTTGAAAATAGGTCAAAGAATGAAGCAGAGAAAGTTTTCAAATGAGGCTTTTTACAGCTCTGGGCAGTGACAGGTATTTATTTCATTCTTTCAAGCACTTGGCTAGCAACTACAATACAGAATTATCACGACTGCCATTTCTCAAGAGCTATACAAATCAAGCTATCCTACCAACTTAGCAACTTTCTTCATTCTAGATCAAGAAGTCCAAGTTTATCTCCTTACAGCTGGAGGTGAAGCTTTGTGCCTGTGCTCACCCCAGAGAGGGTTTAACCACATTTCAAGCATGCTAGTAATGCCTGCTGCGAACACTGGCATGCCTTTGGGTGACTATGAGAGACGTTTTCCTGGAGATTTTCCAACCTTAGGAGCCATTCACAAGATTATCACAAGATTTGTTCAAGACTTCACATTTGTGCACCCAAATTTCCCATGGGTTTCATGCTAATTCACTGGCAATAACTGTTAGGTGAATGAATTCTACTTAGATTAGTTTTGCAGAGGCATAAAATTCCAATGGCTTTCCTCCTATGAAAGAGACTTGAGGACTGGGTATTTATGAGCATAAATTCTATGGATCATTAGTAGAATTTGCTTCACCAAACCCTTATGGGCCTTTAAAAATATCTGATATACTCAGGACAATTATTCAATCAAACACTGCAACTTGAATTTATTATTTTTGGCCAATGGCACATTCCAGCACAGCCCCATCTGGAACTTCTGAGCTGTACAGGGTATATATATATACTTGCTGTTTAAATAGCAATTTAATAGTAACACTGCCTAAATACGGATATTTGCTTAAATCAGTAATTTTCTGAAATACTCAAGATTTGCCACTTGTCTTTAAAAACTTCTTTTGTATCTTTAGAAATCAAGCAGCAGTTTCCCTGGCATATTTGTAAGTAGAATATTTAAAAATTTCCCTAACTCTACAAAAGCTATTGTGTTCTAGGTATCACCAACCTGAACTGAATTATTACTGCATGGTAATAACATCCTCAAAATAGAAGTCTATAATGTGAGCACTTAAACTCATGCAATGAATGCCAATTATTCTATTACTCTGCTCAGTGTATAATTACAGAAACTGGAGACTATTCTGGGCTTCCAGTTCCTCTATTGTTGGACTGTTTGGTAAACTTGACTGGCAGCTTCTCTGTTAATTTTTTTTTAACTAGAAGAGAATCAAGTCATGCAGCCATTTTGAATGACAGCTAAAGAATACTGACTAATGAGCAAACACTCCACACTGCATTTTAAAAATGCAAACACCATCCAGGAAAAGGAATTGAAGTAGCCAATTTGTATAATAAATGACTTTATAAAGCATGCATGATAACAGGACTGAGGAAAAATGGGATGCCAGTCCAGGTGGGCTTGATGCAGCAGGCATCCACAGCACAGAATGCCTTTACACCTTGAAAGGCAAACACTGCATACCTTGGCTAAATTCTCAATTAATTAAATAAGTTGCTAATATAATTAGTTTGCTCATTTTTGCTTCCTCGGGATGAAATTAATGAAAGAGCCCTTTGCACTTTTGAAGACAGACACTTACATAATCACACATATTTGCCACAGGAAATGTAGGTCCTTGGCCTTCAGAGTAGGAGGATGGATTGAGGGAGTTTGCCAACATGTTATCCTGGCATAAATTAAAGGAGTTGGAGGTGGCCATCACTTCCCTTTGCTGCCGACAGTGTTAAAGGATTATTGATTCGGCTGCCGAGATTCGGAGGAGCGCAGCCACGCCGCCTTTCCCAAGGCCAGTCTTTGCACAGGAGGGAACAGCCCTTGGCTTCCAGGGCATCAGGGGATCCTTGCACACCAGAAAGCTCTTCTGCAGTCCCTGGCTGTGAATTAAGGGCTGCTCTGTGGTGGGAGTAATTGCCTGTGTTTGTGAAATAGGTCAGCCTGCCAAACAATGCAAGGCTCCTTCCTCAGCTGCAAAGCATCAAAGCCTTAGAAAACCACTGGAATTAAATGTTTGTGAGAGAAGGCAGTAAGGGAGGGAGGAAAGTTGAGCAAAGATTTAATACATTGTAAGCAACCAGAAAAACACCTGTGAGTGAGGAAAAATAAGGCTTACCAGAACTGCTTTTCAGTAGAGGTAGACAGTCTCACAGAAGGAAAAGAGTACTGCCAAGGAGCATAAAGAGTTGGGTTTTAATTCAATTCTCTCTTGTGCTGGCTGTACTTGTCAACATTTCACCTTAGGGGTAAAACTTCTTGTTGCTTGACCCCTGGTACAACGAGGTGCAAAGGCAATGCATAACTCTATATAGGATTTGGGTCACGTTAAATCCATCATAAGAAATTGGGGAAATATTCTGTTTCCAGTTTTGAAAGTAACTTAAGCTTCAGCAGTAATTAAGTGCTTAACCCCCCTGATGTCAGTGGGAATTAGACATTAAAGCACTTCAGATGAAATCCTATGGGCCAAGATCTCCACATCTAAAAATAACATTGATGTTAAGTTTGCTATAAGACTCCTACTACAGCTCAAAATAAACCTTTATGTTGAATCCTTAGTGCCAGTTCCAATTCAGTTACAGTTTTGGAAATGTAACCTGAGGGCATATTGACCCAGTCCCTTGCTGAGAACTTGTTCAATGCCTGTCTGGGAAAATTATTTTCCCCAAGACTTGAACTGTGTTTTCAGTGGTAGTACTCTTCTGCTGCTAAAAGCTTCCTATGCTGTTTCCAGGGCCCCATCCAGCTAAGACACCTGTGTATCTTTTTTCTTCCTTTGGTCGGTCATGCACCCATGAACTTGCTTTTCTTCTGTGCTGAAGCTCCTATTTAAACAATAGAACACCATGAAAGGTCCAAGATAAGGCTAAAGCACCATTAGAATGACCTTCCAGGAGGAAAAAGTAGACATGGCCAACTTTTTTCCTGAATTAACTTAATACAAATGCTCAGAAGAAGCAGCAGTACAGCAAACTGCTTCACTAATGTTTACCCACCTGAAACATCAAATAGCAAGCCCAGAAAATGCTTAAAAATCCTATCCATGATTCTGACGGAGATGAAATTATTTTTTATCCTTTACAGTTTGCGATTATCTTCTGTGACCCAAAAGAACCCCGTGCCATGAATTTCTCATTTTAAAAAGTTTTGTTTTATTCAGAAAAATTTCAATAGATGTTGAACATACTTGGGGAATTTTCAAGGTTAATTGTCAAATCCCTCATGACATCATGTCAACTTCTCTGTGGTAAATATAGGTTTGTGATCAGCAGACTGTCAACTGTATTTATTTATAAGCCAGTGTTCCTAGAAACACATCTAAAGGCTATACTTAGAGGTTGTGCCACAATACTGCAGTGCTGCAAAAATTGGTCACATATGGAGGTAAACAGTTTTGAAAGGTTAACCCTCCTCACTTGTGATATGCTCTGACATCCTGTGGATGCCAACTGGCTGAACACAACACAAGAGGAAGAGCTGTGGGTATGTCAGAAAAGCAGACAGTTGCTTATTTGGATGAAAATTTACAGCTTAAAATGGTAGGATGGAAAATCTGCAGGGTACAGTAGGAAGGTCAATGATATGGATGTTAAGACCTGGAACAGGCTCACAAGTGACTTAGTCCTCAGTGAGTTTTATGCCTGAGATCATGAATATTTATTCTAAGTAATCAATTATTTATATTAGATAGCATGCAAGCACATTTATTATAAATATGTTTTAAATACAGTATTAGTGAAAAAAGGCAAGGCACCTCGTCACTCTAGACAAGCACGCAAAAATTCTCAAAAAGATTTTCAAGGTCTGATTTTGTGCAGACTCAAAATAAACATGTCTCGCACTCATCTGTTCTGAGACAATCTCCTAAGCAAATATGAGCTGAGTGTCAGTAAATTCAGTTTGGTATGCACTCCTCTTCCAGCTAATAGAGCCTACACTAACAACTCTCTCAATTAAAGTTCCCTCAGTGTTTATGACTGAACTTCAAGCATCCTTGTAAAATATTATGTTTCTATTCTCATTTTATAAATTAAAACCTGAGAGACTTCTTTAAGAAATGTGGCTTGTTTAAGCATTTTTTTAAAAATGTTTGGACACTGATGAACCATTAGTTCATCTCATTCTCTCCATGTAGCCAGGTTAGGTATTTTTAGAAATCAAATTCCAATCTGACTCAAGTCTTTTTCCTTGGTAAAAGAAAATAGGTAAAATTTAATTCCTTTGAAACTCCAACTGTCCCTCACCATAATGACCTCCAGGAGAAGTTGCAAGGTTAATGCATTTTCTCATGTCACAGGTCCTTCCTTTTCTACAGGGCTCGGTATTTTCTTGCTAAGAAAAACAGATAAATCTCTGGTCAAGAATATTTTACAGACAACATCATGCTTTTTCCCTAAACCAACAATAAGTCTTCAAATACATACAGTGCTGTGATATTTCAGAGGGTATATTGGACACAAAGAGATAAGATTTAAATGAACAAAACCCCCTTACCCAGTAGATAAGGCATAACTTATACCAGTCACATGTAGTCCAAGATAAAAATACACCAATTTGTTAATGTCCAGTGAATTAAAGAGAAGTTGTAGGCCATTGCTTATATATCCTTATTCATACCAGATAGAATTGTACTGCTCCCACATTAGCAGCCTTGTTCAGAGTCATTGTAAGGACTCCTGGAGCTGTTCTTAATGACACTTAATATGTTTGAGAATGTGCAATATTCTTTTTCACAGAAATGTGTTGTGATGATCACAAAAGTACAATTCAGAGAGGCAAACAACCTGTCCATATAACGCTCTGCAAAACCAGATTGTTCAACTTGATCAATACATAAAAATGTAATAGCAAGAGCATCTGATCATTGAAGATATTGATTTAAACAAACCCACCAAAAAATAAGGAAAATTCATTTACTCAGGTTCCAATCTACACACTTCTTTCCCTTGTAGAGTGTATTTATAACAGTCTAAAAATAAAAAAGGTCTTATCAGAAAGAAGCCTTGAAAGAAAATATCGCCCCTAAGGGTTACTATAAAAAGAAAGTTCAGAAGAAAAATGTTCTGCCTTGTGCAGGGTAAAACAGAAGAACCAGCAAATTCCATACAGGCCAATGTAGGCTTACCAGTGGAGCTAAGCCATCTCCAGTGCCTTCTTTTCAGACCAGCTGAAATATAATGGTGTGTGTGGTTCTGTGTTGCAGGGTATGGCTCAGACTGTGCACCATTTGCACAGCGCTGCAGCACCATCTCCCAGCGTGTGCACGACCCCCAAACATCACCCATTCCTCCTGGCAGGCTCTGCTGGCTTCAGCTGGGCTAGGGTCAACTTCTTCCCAGGGCTGTGTTTTGGATTTGTGATGGAAAAAATGTTGATGATATAGAGATGTTTTTGTTATGGCTCACACAGAGCCAAGGCCTTCTCTGCTTTTTCTGCTGTCAGGCTGGTGAGGGGACTGGGGTTGCCTGGCAGGGTGGGAGGAGACACAGCCAGGACAGGTGACCCCAGCTGACCAAAGGGGTATTCCAGACCATGTGACATCATGGTCAGTGTGTAAAACTGGGGGAAGAAGGAGGAAGGGGGTGATGTTTGGATTGATGGTGTTTGTCTTCCCAAGTCACCGTAAATGTGATGGGGCCCTGCTCTCCTGGGGATGGCTGAACACCTGCCTGCCCATGGGAAACAGTGAATTCATTCCTTGTTTTGTTTTACTTGTGTGCTTGTGTGCATGGCTTTTGCTTTCCTAATTAATCTGCCTTTATCTCAACCCACGAATTTTCCAGCTTTTACACTTGCAATTCTCTCACTGATCCTGCTGGTGGGGGAGTGAGAGAGGGGCTGTGTGGGGCTTGGTGGCTGCCTGGGGGTAAATCATGACACAGGCTGTGCTGGCTCACCTGACTTTACAAGAGTAAGACTGACTCCATGGTGGTGTTGAGGGAGCATCCTCAAAGATAATGGTCCTGATAGAAGTATTGTTAAGGTTAGGATCAGTTTCAGGTGGCTGATGTAATTTCAGCAGGAGTCCATGCTATCCTTGAGGCAAGGGAATGAGGGTGATGGAAACCTAGGCCTTGCTGTTGAGAGGTGGTAGCCATTTACAAGTCCTACAGGAGTGGCTTTTTGCTTAGTTGAGAGAAGTATCAAAAAAGGTATGATATTTAGGGGGTTGTCTCTACAGACACAGAAACCACCTTGTGATAATTCCTAATTTTATAAAATCTTTTTAAAGTACTTGATTACCTGCAAGGAACAGTGTTAACGAGTCATTGGTTTTTATTATTAAAATAGCAAAAGAAAAACATAAACAGCAATGAAGAAAGATTAAGGAGATAGAGTTGCCACACAGGCTCAGGCAAAGATGCAAGAAGCCTCATGTGCAAGATGCAAAGATGCAAGAAGCCTCTGGCAATGGCCCAGATCAGTCACCTAGGGAAAGGTACACAAACAGGACAGCTGTACTCTCCTCTTTCCCCAAATGTGAATTTTGTGTCAGTTGCCTTCAATGCTCTTTCTCTTTCATGGCTGCTCTCAGCTTTGCTCTGGACTTGTCTAACATTTACCACTCAGAACATCCTCACACCTTAAATGTACCCTATAAGAAAACCACATCTGTTTATTCATTCTTAATGTACCATCTGCTAAATTCCCTTCTTAGTCATCAGACAATGTACCAAATGAAACTGCAAACCACTGGTTACTCCTCATTGCACTCACAAGTTCTTATTTCATATACATCATATGAGCTGTCAGATTTCAGAGAAGGCTGAAAACACGACCCATATGTGTTGAATGTCTCTGATGTAATAATGCATCTACTTTTGTTCTCCAGAGAAGAGGAGCTGCCACTAGGACAAAGAGACTGCAGAGCTGAATCAGGCACCGTGGGATTGACTCATCCCTGGTGGACAAAAGCCAACATTAGGTTTTTCCTGCTGCATAGTGGGCTGTTCCAGTCAGAAAGATGAGGGAGAAAGATGACACAGCTTTTCAGAAAGTCCCTAAGCATGACACCAACCCAAAATGTCTGCCTGTACAATACTTTCTATTTATTTGCCAATCTTCATTTTTATACACTGTGAAGAGCAGTGAAATAGTTAATGGAATGGGCTTAGTTCAACAACTACCACTAAAAACTTGACAACACATTGACACAAGGAAGATATTTCACAGTGCTCAACACCATTTACTCAGAATTTCTGCAAACACAGGCACACATCACCTTCTTCATCTGGAGTTGTTTCAATTTACTTAACAACTATAGGAATTAGGAACTTTAGATATAATTTAACCAATATTCTGGAGGACAAAATACCAGCATCAAACCAAGTTACCTTCCAACTCATCTGAACTGAACTTCTGGCAGAAGCAACAGAAGATTTTATGTGAGATTCTTCTTACTTTAGTCTCAGTTTCTGAGACTGTACAATTATCACAGCACACACCAATATGTCAGACACATCCTGTTGAAGAGGGAAGAAACTGGAAGAGAACCAGGTTGATTAAAGTCAGAAGATCTGCATGTATTTCTTATATACACAGGAAATAACATGATAAAATGGAAGCCTTCAATATATCTGTCACTCAATATCTCTGTTTATAAACCAGGGAAGTTTGAGGCATGAAGCCTGCTGATGTTATTTGTAGAAAGAATCAAAGGGGTTAAGAAAGCAGTTAAAAACCCCACACAATTTCAACATGTACCTTTGCAGCAGGCTTGCATAGAAAGAAAAAGAATCTGTTAAACCTGCTTACCAGAACTTCTCTCATTACTAGATTACCTTTTCTGGTTTCCTCCAGAAAATTAGAATGGAGAACTGATGTCTCCTTGTAGGAGGAGCTGGTGAAATCAACAGGATGTGTACAGGACCTACTGCCCTCAAATGCTGCTTACTTGGACAATTGTTCAAGGTTTGATTTTGGCATTCAGACATTTTTAAAAAAAAGTTGGCCCTAGAGCTGTCATGGTTTTGTATTCTGAACCAGCAGTTCCAGTTAGCATTGGCAAGTATTAGTGACAGGTACTTTTAGCATGAGGGTCCACACAACAAGTTTTTCTTCTCCTGTAGCAGTTCCATGCTCATATTTCTACAGGTTGTATAGGAAATTTCCCCACTGGTTAACAAAGGGGCTGGGTATGTGTATGTCATAGGGACTGAACCTGTCACTGTTTTCTTGGCAAGGATGGTGCAGAACTCCATCACAAGGGACATTCTGCAATGAGAGCAATGTACACTGTAGTGTACACTACCAGTTGAAATATATACAGAAAAAAATACATATTTGGTACCTTATACTGTTACAGCAATGAATGCTAAGAAAACACCTTAACTCAGTAGCCTTGGTTGCAACTTCCGAAAAAAAAAAAAAAAGAAGGAACCTTCTACCTGGAAAAATCTGTGTTATTGGAAATAATACAGCTCTATTTTATGGAGTCTCACCTTAGTTATGGCAGCCCCTTGCTCAGCACATCAATTTTCATCTTATAAAGAAATACATTTCTTCAATAGGGGAAATGATATGTTTCTGATCTACTTGCACTGCCTCAATGATATAATAGATGGAAGTTTTCTCCTTCTTTATGGTGACCAAGTGCAGCAGTAGGAGCCTTTGCATTAATGGAGCTTTAGATTCTTTATCAGACAAGTCATGACCCATTTCAATATAATTTCACTGAAGATATCTTGTATAAAGTCTAGTTTTTCTGCTTCCCTGTTTGGCAGTAATTGATGGCCAGGCCAACTCTGATTCATAGGTCATAAATACATTTTTCAGCTTGTTGATAGAACATGCTTCTATCAAAAATATACATAGAATTCATTGCTTTATTGTGAAGAATTATTAATTATTTAGATTCTTAACCCAAATAAGTTTCTGTCCCATGGTCTGGGTGTTTTCATGTCATTTAATTTCGCCATCAATCTATTGTCTCCCCCAGACAACAACAAATGCTGTGACAGATAAATTAAATAAAACCCTAGTCACTATGCCTAGATCCCTCTATAAGAAACTTATGCAAAGATGAGCTTTCCAGAAAGTTTTTAAGACATCACAGGCCTAACCATGTAGGAGATGCAGCCTAGAGTGCAGAAGTTCATCATGAAGAGCATTTGGCCAAATGCACAAACTTGTACCAGTGGAGTTGCAGTACTTGAGCAACATCAGCTGCAACAGTAAGAAATGGGTTGCACCAAATTACTCTACTTAGAAATGATAACAGCTGTTGTTTTGGCATGTTACTTGAAAGGGAGAACATGGAGAAGTCTTGCTTCCTGAGCTATTTTGGTATCTGTGCCTGCTGTGTGGTGAGAGACTGAACTCTGCAATGACAATGTGAGATTAGACACTGTACTTAAATGCCCT
Source organism: Notiomystis cincta (assembly GCA_013398075.1). Taxonomy (NCBI): domain Eukaryota; kingdom Metazoa; phylum Chordata; class Aves; order Passeriformes; family Notiomystidae; genus Notiomystis; species Notiomystis cincta. Next base: position 26,043 of record VZRX01024049.1, on the reverse strand, counting down.
AAAAGCACAAGAAAGTGCAGTTGGTTACAGGCAGCCAAAGCAGAAGGAGGCTACTGTATACACCTTTGATACAAGTTGTGCCATCCTTGTTTGTTAATACCAATAATATGTTGTCTGAGATGCCTTGCTATCTCTATGAGCTTTCCTCCCTTCATCACCTTTCAGCCTGGATTTATGCACGTCTCGTACAGAGCACCACACAGCTGTGAGCACATCACATCTCCTTGTAATCCATGCTAAAAAGTCCTCATGACAGGAGAGCAATTACCCACAGGTGCTCATTAGCTCCTGCCAGAGGACAAAAGAGGAATGGTGTAAGGACCATATCACCCATCCTGTTAGACCTGCACTGCCTTTCACAGTACAAATTCACAGCTCCTCACAGCCCTAGAAGAATCAGTTTGTAGTTTGTAACTTGTCCCTTCTGCTGCCAGGAATGGGTGAATAGGTCACACAACTTTTCCACATTCAGATTCCAGTCCCAGTGGTCTTTTCAGTACCATTTTGAGGACAGTAGAGATCTGAGATATTTTATCTACAAAATAACTAAATGAGGAAAGCCCAGCTAATGACCACTGGGACCAGCCTTCTAAGTCCGTTTGTGAGCAGCAAAACAAACCATTGTTGATGTGAGGAACTGCCAATGCATATGAGAGTTCTTCTGACTATTCATCTGCAAGTCTATGAGGAAGAATAAAAGACAGTAACGAGTTGCAGAAATGTTCAAGACATCATACTGCCTGCTACTGAAGCAACAGCAACAGAAAAAGCATTCCCAATTGCCATTGTAATAATTCACAAAGAATATGACTTCAATAAACACATAAACTTGTAGTGCTGCTTCATGGCTGGTGAACTTGGGATTTTCTGAATTAATTAAATTGCAGAAAAAAGCATCATCTCAGGGAAAATTCTGCCTTTTGTTTCCCAAAATACAGCATTTGGCTTGGTAGGAGAAGCATTATAGTGCACCTGGATTGTAAATATTATTCATTTGGAATACTAAATGTAAATTGAAGCTGATATTCATTCCGGGGTTGCCCCATCTACAAGCATCAAATATATATTAATGGGAAAACCAGTACTGTAGTGTCAAATTGTATTGTTTTTCTCTGGTCTGGATTAATACAGTCTTGTAGTCTTAGCAAATTTTAACTGCCAAACAGCTTTTTAGATAAGAAGAGTTAAATGCAAAGAGCAATTAAGCATGCAGTAAGTATTTTTTCCTCACAAACAGCTGTTGAATTTCTAATTCTGATGTTCCTTTGATTTGAAAACTCCCAAGTGTTCTTTGGGTACCAGGTAAATATTTAAAAGAAGTAATACAGAGTTTATATGATGTGAATGATGTCTGATACTGTTGCTTAATTAAACAGTAAGGTTTACAGAGTCCCAAGGCACAAAGCTCTGTTTGATTTAGATCCTGGCTATAAGACACCCATCAGGGTGTGGAAAAAGTGTTCTTAAATACTTCCTAATGGGATGCACAACATATTATTGATCCAAGTCTAAACCAAAACAAGTTAATAACTTTTAGACTGATATGTTTTTACTGGAAAGTCTTTCAGTACCTTTGGCCCTTATGTAAAAATATTTACATATTCCAATTAAATATGAAATATAAATATTATTACTTGTATTTTCTGACATCATAACTGTAGATGAGTTTTATTTACAGTGCTTTATTTACAGCCTACTAGAGATTAGATCTTTCTCATACTTGCTTCTGAAGATTTTATAAGCTAAGTAGGGCCAGACTAGGTCAGATCTAGAAGCAATTTAGAGGTGCTATGAAAATTTAGATATTCTAGTTGAATGCCTCAATGCTAAAGATTTGGTCTCACTTTTATTTGAGTATTACAATTAGGCTGAACTATGAGTCTGTATAGAGACTTCAAAAGGACTTTTCCTAATGTTTGAAAGTTTAGTAGAAAAAGCAGTAGAAATGTAAGGATGATATTTATCCACAAATATTAAAAGGTTCTACTAACATTACTTGATTAGAAGTGATTCAGTGAAATTTCAAACAACTGACTTCAGACTCCTCTGGAAATCCCAGTTACAAACACAGCTGATTGATGGAAGTAATTTGTGATACAGTGGACACACAGCAAGATTTTGGTGCATAAACATGATGAAAACCTGATTAGTATGTGTGGTAATAAACCACTTTTCATTTGCCAGAAGCAAAGACAAGGCTACGCTGCCTTCTCCTGTGTTCACAGCCTGGCCCAGTTTCCTGCAGGCCACTGCAGTACTGGGGCAACACACTCAGTGGCTGGTGTAAGCCTTGGGGCCTCCATCCATCCATCCATCCATCCATCCATCCATCCATCCATCCATCCATCCATCCATCCATCCATCCATCCATCCGTCCGTCCGTCCGTCCGTCCGTCCGTCCGTCTGTCCGTCCGTCCGTCCGTCCATCCAGCCATCCAGCCATCCAGCCATCCAGCCATCCAGCCATCCATCCACCCACCACCAGGAACCCCCTTTAGCAGCAAGGTTCTCTGTGAAGGTCATGCCAGGTGTAAAGTTGGTAAAAAAGGATGGAGCACTGGGCTCAGTAATGAGGCCCTGGAGATCAGCCATTGTACCACACTGGTGTGTGAGAACTGACCAGTTCTCCTTCCCCTCATTCCTCTGCACTTTGCCAGCTGTGGGTCGGCAACACCATTGCAAAGGAAACCCTTTTCTTTGCTCTGGAAAGGTAACAAAAGCAGCTGCCTCGATTTTCTCAGCCCCTGCTGATGTGAACACAGTGCATTCCTTAGGTGCTGCCTGGATGTGAAAGAGTTCAAATGCACTTGTTGAGTGTGGATCAGATAAATATGTAATGGATTGACTCACCACCAAGCCATTGCAGCTCCTAAGAGGACTTATACACAGATGGAATGCTTGGAATTGCCAAACGAAGGTTACACCACTCAAAGATAACATTTGATCTCTCTGGTGAGCCTGAGCTGATCAGGCTCATTTCTAAGAGCTTCTTTGATAGTGCTGATAATACTCTGATCAACCAGGCTCTTTGCAGACAGACTCAATGGTTTACAGGCACATAATGGTCACTACAGATATTAAAGACTTGCTGATAAAATGTTTAGTGAAGAATTATTTTCTGCCAAGTTATTTGTCTATGGCTAAGTGATTTACACTTATTTCAAGGTAACAGTCATGTGCACATCTAAACACATTTCAAATGCTGATTTCTTGATACTCTGAAGTTGACTACCTGAGAAATTCTTATTTTATGATTACTTTTAAAGGTAAAACATTAGAAATGTTACTGGTGGCCTTCTTATGTCAAAAGGTCTTGTCTTTTTTTCCTGTCTTGTCTTGCACTACTCTTTAAGAATGAACAAGGAGCTTATTAATACTCCCAGATATCCAAGGTTACAAAAGCCTTTCAAAGATAAGGATCTTCAAAAGAAGTAGCATGCTCACATTTAACATGAGATGAAAAATTAGAGTGGACAGAGAGAGACTTCACATCTGAATTTTTAAACAAGTGAACATGGATTTTCATTGTCAGTAATACTAAAGCAGAGTAAGAGAGCTATCTAAGGAAAAGAAACTCCCACAGCATAGTCCAGATAACCATCAGTTTTGTTAATCTTCCAGCATAGAAATACATTAAACAGCCATGAAGGAACCCACTTTAGAGATATTCCAGGTCCTGTAAACATTGGTGACTTAGGAATTAGGGATCCTGGTTTTAGACTTTGTATTTGATAAAAATGAGATATTAATTTTATTTAGCTGGAATCATCTTCCTTTAATGTAAAACAGAGGTAAGAAGAAAAAGCTGTGCATAGTTACTCTGGATAAAATGCAAATATAGGAAGAGATAATTTCTGAAATGAAGCAGGTAAAGATACTGTTGTGGATTTTGACTACTCCAAACACAATGAAGAGAGACTTCCCAGACGTAGGAGCTTGTAAGGACTATGGTTTAAGCAGAGTCTACTCCCTCTCTGTTTGCTCTGTATCCAAACCAGTAAATCATATTTCAATTTGAAGAAGCTGCTGGACAATCATTTCAGTTGGCCACTACCTCAGCTGACAGACAATAACAGACTGCAAAACTCATGCTATTACCGAGAGCATTAGGGGCTGCTGTGCAGATGTAAGATGGAAATGGCCAGCCTAAGTAGGGCAGCATCCTTTCAAAGAGGGAAACAAAGTCTCTTGGAAGCTGCTTATATAGAAAATTATACTGATAAGGTCACCCACAGTCCCTGTGATGCTGCAGCACAATTCCCAGAGCTGAGATGGACCCCTTGCTCTTGGCCTCCGACAGGTATGAAACAAGACAAGGTTGATGCTTAAGGAGCAATCCCTAACAGCCAGAATCCTGGTTGAACCAGTTGGAAAAGCTGAAGACAAAGCTGAATTACAAAACCTCCTGTCCTTAGGAGCTTTCAAGAGACTGGTGCTTGCAGCCAGATGAGGCTGAGGTGGGTCCATGCAGTGAGGACAACAACTGGGACTCTGCTGTGCCAAGGGCAACAGGGCTGGTTTCCAGGTTGTTTTTGTTTTGGTGAACTGATCATGTGGAGCAAGATGCCTACATTGTACCAACCCAACAAATCATTTTAATCTTCAAACTGCTGTGCAAAATAAGCAATCCTTGTTGAGCCTCTGTGAAGTATGTTCATGTGCTCAGTCACTACTGAGGTGACTGCACTGTGCAGGTTTGGATAAGGAAATTTACTGTCTTAATTTTATCTCAGGTCCAAAGGAGGTAGGGAGGAGGTTAGGAGAGGTGTATGAGGTCTTGGAGTGATTCAGAGGCTGAGACTACACTGAAAATTGGTCATTTTAGAGTTATTATGCATAATTCTATGCATTATTCTATTCTCTAGTTGATTCAGGTCACTCAAAATTGGAACAAAGTAAATAGGGAACACAGAAAAGTGTTTGGATTCGGATTTTACACAGCTAAGCTCAGTGAAAATAAACCATTACTCAATGGGACTAAAATAAAGACAGAATCCTGTTCAGACCAGACTTAGGACTAGTCTTTAAAGAGCATAAAAATACATATTTTTAGCTCAACTGCTGATTGACTTTACCTCTCGAAGCTTACTTTTTTGTTAATGAATAGCTCACACTGTATATTATTTATGTTGTACATTGAAAACCATTTTTTGTGTGTATGTGAAAAGACCAGAGGTAAAAATTGTAATGCAATGTTTTGACTTTATCTCAGCATCTCCTTTGCCCTCTCTAGATATCAGAAGCACCAAACAAGTTACTGTCCTGACCTTGTAAAGAGCAGCTGCTGAAAATGCAATTCCTTACTTTTGTTTTTCCTAATGACAGTAAAGTTGGCCAAACCATTCCTAACATACAATCATTTGGTTTCATTCATTCAGGCCCATTCAGATATTCTCACAATACTTTTACATTTGACCTTCTTCTAGCAAACCTCTAATTTAACTAACACCTTTCCTATTAAACAAAGTTTTTCTGGTGGAGAGTGCAAGTCTCTCCTACTGGAATATAAGGGTGAGATCTTCAGCCCACCTCTCCTATCCACAGCACTCCCAGGTGCCTACTCCATAGTTTTTACTCCTGCCCTCCCTTATGCCAGCAGCAACCCTTGTGGAGTTTTGCAGTTGGTGATTTGGCAAGATGATCTGGTTTAAAATTTGAACAGTTTGTTCATGCACAGCATTAGTTTTAGGAGGATATGTGTGGCCCCAAAAGTCCTACCACTAGAAAACAGAAAGGTAGGAAAAGTGCCAAGAAGAGTGTGTGAGAACTAAGCATTTAATCAGGAATGTGACTTTAAATTGGTGGGAGTTCCTTGAGATACTAGACATAAAAATGGAGTTTTAAGTAACAGTTACTTTCACTTTCCTACTTTGAGATAATACTAAATAGAAAAATGCTTTGAAAAGAATTAATATGTTGCAGTGTCTGGATCTCTGTGTGAAGCATCTTCTGTGCCTTCAGCTGTTTTGTTTCAGTGATCAGAGGCCATTGTTATCTTAAAGAGGTACACAGTCTGCTTTGGCAGGGCTAGAATTTCTGAAGGGCTGCCTTGAGAAATGCCATTTGAACAAGAAAAATAAGATCTTTCATTCCATAAGATGTGCTCAAAGATATTTATCAGTTATATGGTCCCTAGCAGGTACAATTTAGAGTGCCCAGATTCCACTGAATGCATATATAAAGTATAACTTTAAACAATGAAATGGACCCACATTTAGGAAAGTATCTGAAGTGATGTGTTTTTTATTTGTAATAAACTTCAATAAAAGCATTCAAATACCTAAGCCCAAGCACTTGTTTAATGATTCTGCTGAAGCAGAATCTGAAGGAGAAATACAGATTTGAAAGATCAATACGGTCATCTACAAAGAACTGACCACAGAGCACTAGGGTGATTCTTTTTTCTTTAATTGGTTTATATTTTAATTGGTTATATTTTTCTTCCAGACTTGTGCTTTTAATGGGTAAAGGTCTCATCCCATATACTTTTTACTGAGTAGCAACACTGGCTTAAAAAGTCCTTATCTTCTATCTCTTCTATCTCCCCCTAATGCTTTGATCTTCATCTCGTCTTGAGAAAAATCTATATGATGAATGAAGCCTTTGAGAGAAACAGGAGTTTAAAAGACTTGATCATTTAACTTACCCAGTTTTGAGAGTAATGCCATAAGTAGCTACAACAGCACAAATGTGAGCGATCACCTTCAGGAGGGGGAAGAAATGAATAGATTGCTTTGAAACTTATCTTGTGGTTGCAGGCTGAATTTGAATGACAAATTTATGAACCCAGCAGTTGTCAGCATCACTTAGGATACTTAAAAATTTGTGTGTACCTTTCTACTGCTTAGGTGTGCAAATGATTTGTTTATATGCAAGTTAAATTACATGCTGACTATCTACATGCTGACAGTGGATTTCTTTAAAAATGATGCCTTAAGAATGGTTCTTTGCTGCAAAGGTACTGGAAGAACAATGTTGCAAGAAAAGTATGGGGCATAGTTTGTTTCTTTCAAATCCAACCAACTTCATAACAAATTGAAAGTGTACTGCTTTTGCTGCCAGTAATGTAAATTCAGGATATTCTTAAAAGTGACATTTCTGCCATAAGCAACCATGAGAATTGTGCACCTGAAATTTAGGGTTGAACCATGGTCCATGGAAAGATGTGTCAATGCTCTTTTGACTACATAAGGGCAAAGCTTTCCTAGAACTGACACACTGCTGGCTGACAGAAAACTGTGACCATAATACCTCCAACATGCATTGAGCTTCAGGGGCAAAACTAGGTGTCTTTCCCAGCTGACAGAAGGGAAGAATGGGGAGCAGTAACCTGTCTTGCCCTGCCCTGCTAGCTATTGTTTAGAGACTGAGAAAAGAGTCATCAAGTATTTGCAATGCAAGCTGAAAAGGTAACACAGCTCACAGGTTTGTTGGAGGCTCAAGGATCATTTGGGTAAAGGCTGAAGTGGTGCTTAGGCATTGTGTCCTCTTAGCTTAGACTGGTTGGTCATGAGTGGCAGCTGCATGAAACTGCAGTAAAGGAAAGCAGGACACATGGTTTATAGTCACACTGGGTCAGCCTCACTCCTCTAAAGTGATATTATTGGAGAAGGAAATGGACTGTCTAGGTAGTTCAGTGAAGGAACTTCTCAATGTTACTTGAGAGCACCAAAACTTGTAAAAATTAATGTAGGAATTGGAAAACGTCCATGGTTTTCAAGCATACCCAGAATACCTTGCACTGTTAAACTATCAGAATCTGTATGCTTGGTTACTTTACATCCCAAAATAACCATGTGAGCCTAAATTGACAAAAAATCTAGGGGGAGGAAAGAAGCAATTTAAGCTGTACAAAGAATTAGGTTGGCTGTGGTTATTGTAGGGGGTTGCTATTTTCTTCCTTTAGAGGAAGGATTGAGATCAGCTCTAAGTTGTGTCATTATCTGCAATTCTTTTAACAGCAGCATGGTGAAAAGCTGCCAAAGCATTTAAAATTAATTCAATCAGGCTAAGAGGAGTATGTCAAACTGACTTCTTTGCCTGCAAATTACAAAATTATCTATAGTTAAAATTAGCTTCTAACCATCCTGGAGAGGGAGGAGATGAGCTCCTAAAGCTACTGTATGCTGTGATGAGTCTGTGATGTAGGCTTGATGGCCCATCAGCAGGACTTGCAAAGTCAGTTGCTGTTGGTAGAGCTGTTGAGGTGTGTACACGATGCACATGTGATTACCACTGCAAAATGAAGGAGGTGATAATAGTAACTGTAAATTATGAATAGCAGGTTATTATTATGAAAAAAGATAAAACCATCTAGATACTGAGTTATGTTCTCATTTCTCTTCAAAATTCAGCACTGTTTAGCCTACTTAGCTCTTGTGTAAAGTAAAATTAACTTTTTGACTTATTACTATTGGCTAGAAATGCCAATAAAATTTCCCTTAGCAAATTTGGGTTCGGCCACATCTATCTTCTGATTACTGTCCTTCAGCACAGGGACCATTACAGTCAATTACATTGTTATCTGACTCAAACATGTGGACAGCACACTCAGTGACTTTAATTACTTTCTCATCAAAGCCATGTTGGACAGTCTCTGAAATTCCTTCTTTGCCTCCTAGGACATTGTAAAGGACAAATGATTTTTGCATTCTGTTCATCAAACATGACAGGAAATATTTTAGTTTAGTTATCTCAAGTCAAGTTCTACCAAAAAAATTATGTATACCTGGATTGTCAGTGGCTCATACCTCTTGAGATCTGGCAGGTATTGTATACCTTTAGCTTCATGGTTTATTTTCAAAAAACAATAGGCAAAGATACACATCTTCACTTGAAGTCTGAAATCAACATATTAACAGAATCTTTTCCTTAAATTATTCCCAAATGCATAAATGTTTTCATGTGGTCTCCCCTGGAATGAAGATCCCCAACATCCTGTGCTTACATGCAAATCAACTGTGCTCTGTTTTAGCCTTGCCAGAACTCCTAGATGGGCTACATATGTTTTTTCACACTGAGTAGGGCTTCTGGTCCTAGCTGCAATTTCCAAGACACCTCTCTGCAGTTATTTTCTAGCTTGTTCTAGAAATTCAAGGCATCACATCAACAACAACAACAACAACAACAGCAGGAACAACAAAAAACCTCAAACTGTTTTGAATGTGCAATGAACTTATTAATACTTAAGTACTTCTTATTGTTACTAAAGTCCATGGACATGTGGTTAGAGAGAAACAGGATGCAATTACTGGGTGTTCATATCATCAACAAAAGGATGTTGCATTATTGTAGAAAGCAGGGCAAATACCTATGGCAGATGCATCTCACCAAACTACTAAAAATAATTGCCCCATGTGGCCATAATTAAAACTTTTTAACCAAGAACACTTACTTCCACAGAAGGTATATTTGAACTGCCACTGATTTCTGTTTGATAGCTACAGCTGCCAGTCCATGCATCTAAAGGCGATATTTGAGCCAATGTTTGAATAAAAATAATCATGGCCTTAGACAGAATAAAATTCCATGAAATTATAGTCTAAATACTGTTGCCTTTAGAACAAACAAAACTGCAGCTGTTCATTTCAGGAAAAACAGATTTAGATACATGCAATCAGGGTGAGAACTGCTCAGAGATGTGATAGCTCTCTGATTGCAAAAAGGACAATTACTCCTACAGGGTTTCTAGAATCAATGAGAGACCTGGGTCACCCAGTCAAACTCTTGCTCAGAGCAGCATCAACACTGAATACAAACCAAGAGATTCAAGTCTTTTGATAATCTCCAAGGAGGGAGGGTTCACAACCTCTCTGGACAATCTGTTCCATGATTAATTGTCTTCTTGATGAATTTTTGTACACTCAGAACACCTCTTATTTCAATTGATGATCACTGATTCCCATACTCCTGTTGTGCAACACAGAGGAGAACCTGCCAGGAGGAGGGAGCAATATTTCCTACACATTTTCCCTAAGTATCTCTCGTACTGGCCACTGTCAGAAATAAATTATTGCTCTAGCATGACCCTCAGTTTCATCAAATGCAGTGCCTCACGTTCCTATGACAGAACCTCCATCATTTTTCTACATAGAGCACTGAATAATAATTACTAGTTTTTAACACTTCTGCTCAGCAATGACTAATATTTAGAAAAATGAAGGAAAAGGGTTTAATCTATAGATATTACAAAAGATGTTTGTCATTAAATGCCTTGCATGTAATCTAGAAAACTAGATTAATTTTTTTGATAAAACAACACATGGGAAACATCATTTAACAACAGAACCTGATGAATTAAAGAGCAGGGATGAGGAACAGAGGAGAGCAATGAGAAAGAGAATGCAAAAAACCATGTAAGTGCTAAACTTGTGTGTGTTAGCAAACGTGCCACTCATTCTGAACTGGAAAGTATCATCTCCCACTGCTGTAGCACTTTTGCACCTCTGTCCTTACATAAATGTGCAAGAAGAAGAAGAAGAAATTGCAAGTGGTACAATGGAGGTGGGGGTGCATGATTACAGCCACCCCCACTCTGGGAGGCACCCAGGCATTGCTGAAAGAAACAACAGGTCCAGACCTGAAGGAGTGCAGTTTGGAGGTGATGTTGAAGCTGTTGAAACAAGTGACCTGACTGGTTCATTAGCTTGGGGACAGAAGCATGTGTACCATAAGGGGTTTGGAGGAGGCAATGGAGTGCTATCACATGACAAGAAGACTGTTCAATAGGACTTAAGTAGAAGTGATGGCAGGCATTAAAGTGGGCTGGTACTGACTTTATGATCTGAGCACACTCTCTTGATCCCTTCAGAGAGTTCACACAGACTAGCAGAGTGAGTTCAAATGTACCATTTAAATGTGTCATATTAATTTCTGAGTTTATGTTGCATATAGAGGCACCTGGGGCACTGGGATTTCTATGCTAAAGCTTAAGAAGCAAGTGCTGCATGCACTGCCTTCTGTCCAGTACTCTTTTGTAACCTCTGCCTTCATCTCCTTTATCCTTGGAACTCTTAGCATGTGCAGTAAAACCTGCTACTTCTTTAAAGAAAGCAATTTACTTTAGGATAAGTTTGTAGAGGGAAACAGTACCTTTTATTATAAAAACTTCACTTATACTCTCAGAGCATCATGATTCCAATGTTATTTGAAATTCATTAGGCAAGAGAGATGTGGATTGCATGCCATTCTTAGAACTGTGATCCTCATAGGCTCTATCAAACCATACATTAGCAGTTTTCAATTGGCACTTCCAAAAAAACCCCAAAAAACCAAAGATGTGAAGTACATGTTACACAGAAATGGTTTCTGGAACATTTACTTGAATTAAAAGAAAGCCAAAATGTACTCCCAAGTAATTGTTTCTTATAAACACAAAGTAACTTGTAAACATTCATTAGAAGCACAAAGCATGTCAGATCTTGTGCTCTTTTTTATTTTAATTTCTTAGATTTTAAAACTTTTTAGACTTGGTTTATAAAACAAATAGTGTTGGGCGAGTTGGTTTCTCTTGTTTCTCATTAAGGTAGTGCATGGAAGAACATATCTTTGGGCACTTTTAAAAAAAACCATAATCATTAAGGCACTGCAGGTACAATATAGGAAATTTGTACAGACTTCAAGGTTGTGCTGTGGACTTCCTTTTTTACTCTGGACAAATGTTTAAAAAACCTAAGACCCTTCTCCTCCAGACTTTGTCTGTTTGCATACTTATCTCACTTGAGAAGAGACAATAACCTAACAAATGAAGGCAGAGTACAACACAGACCAAGAGAAATGCAAATCCTACTCTGTTTACCGTAACTGCATGCACTAGACTGGCAATGGTGCCAGTTGTTAAAATATTAATTGCTGTAAGTATGTCATTTTCTCCCTGAATACACAAATATTTTGTCTAGGAAGCTGCAGAAAATTTTTACAAGGTCACAGATAAGCAAACTGCATATATACTTTTGTGTGATATAAGGGATTTCAAGTTTTAACATTTAGCATATTCCACTAGTTCATGCATTAACTGGTGCCACTTAAACTGGTTTAAGTAGTTGCCACCCTCCCTGCCTTGAATTGGTTTACACCTCCACACCTCCCCCAGTGTTGCTGTGGCACATCTGAAATCATGGCTGTGCAGCAAACTGGATCAGTTATGTCATCCAGCCCAAACTGTTTTTGTCCACGTTATTCTTCAGCAGGATCAGTTCTGCATGGAGAGAGAGTGAGGGTTNTATATATCTATATATATATATCTACCTACATGTCCAATTTGGAGGCCCCAGGCCCCAGTACAAGAAGCATCGACCAACTAGTCTGAGTTTTCAGCAGAAGTTCACTGAGGTAGCCAGGGGCTGGAGCCTTTACCCTGTGAGAAGATGCTGCAGGACCAGGGCTTGTTCAGCCTGGAGAACCTTTGAGATCATCAATAAGATGGAGCCAGGCTCTTCACAGAGGTGCAGGGTGGGAGGATGAAGGCAATGANCAGGCTGGAGGAACAGGCCAACAGGGAACTTATGAAATTCAGTGAGGACAGCATAGTCCTGCCCCTGAAAAGGAAGAATGGTTTACAGTAATGCACACTGGGGACAGACTGGAGGGAGAGTAGCTCCAATGAAGAGGCCCTGAGGACCATGGCAGACAATAAGTGAACATAAACCTCATGTTCCCTGATTGAATGGCATCCTAAATTGTGTCATTAGAAGCACAGCCTGTAAACTGAGGGAACTGATGACTCCATTTATGCAGCACCTGTTAAGCCACATGTACATATATATATATATCTATATATATCTATATATATATATCTACCTACATGTCCAATTTGGAGGCCCCAGGCCCCAGTACAAGAAGCATCGACCAACTAGTCTGAGTTTTCAGCAGAAGTTCACTGAGGTAGCCAGGGGCTGGAGCCTTTACCCTGTGAGAAGATGCTGCAGGACCAGGGCTTGTTCAGCCTGGAGAACCTTTGAGATCATCAATAAGATGGAGCCAGGCTCTTCACAGAGGTGCAGGGTGGGAGGATGAAGGCAATGATGTTCAGTTGAAACATGGGAGGTTCAAACTGAACAGAACTAAGAACCTTTTCCCCTATGAGGACAGTAAGGCAGAGTCACAGGCTGCCCAGGGTGGTTTTACAGTCCCCAGCCTTAGGAATGGTCAAGGTCTGACTGGATAAAGCCCTCAGCAGCCTGGTATGACCAAATGCTTCTGCTTTGAGCAGAGGTCACTTCCAACCCAGTGACTCTGTGACTGACATGAAAGTCAGGGAATGCTTGAACTGGCTCTGCTATGGACAAAACATATATGGAAGTGTGTTATTTATACCCAGGATCACATAGTTGGGGCATATTATGCCAGCAAAAGAAATACAATACTTTCAACCCCTAGAAACACATGAAAGGGAAATACTGTGGCATTACACTCTTTTCATTAACAACTACCAGATAAGCAAAGCAAGGAACTTGATTACTAGAGGTTGTGTTTATCCCTCTTCATATACAGAGTCTATATTGTGTATTTATATCTGTGAGTATGCAAAGATATCACTGCCTGAGAGGTTTATCCCACGCAAAAATTACTCCATACAGAGTGTTTGCTATGGTGTTGCTTACATTTCTTAGCTGTCTCCACAGTGAGAAGAGCTAAACGTTTAAGAAGCATTTAGAGGGCCAGAACTGGTTATGAGGGTGTGGAGAGATCTGGATTATGCACCATTGATTATATGAAATCAGACACTCGATGAAGCTGATCTCTGTAGACACACTTGTGCAGTACCACACGTGCATATGACTACTCAGGATATATTAGGAAATAATTGGCTCCTTGTGCTTGTGTGCTTTGTACTTCAAGAGATGGATAAAACGCTGGCTTTAAGAGAAAAATAAATATCAATACTTCTCAATTCTAACAGACTCTCCCATGATGCTTGAGATATGAATTACTGATGTCCCTTTCACATTGTATTGTAAGGCAGGCATACTTCATCCTCACCTTCTCAGATAAAGAAACAGATGCACAGAAATTGAATGGCTTGCCCAGGATAACATGTTTAATCTGTGATGGAATCACAAAGAAAACCTGCATATTAAGGGCAGCATGTCCTGTGTCTTTCTAAGCTTATCTTTCATCATCTTTTTCTCCTAAATAAGAAGGTTACTGGGTTAGAGAAGCTGGTTTTTTACCTGCCTGTGAACCACCAATTACAACCTACCTTAGTACCAGTGTTATTCTTTAACTTGACAGTGTTGTTCCTATCTGTCCACAAACATGAGTGTCAGCTTACCCTGGTAGGCAATATCTGCAATTGGAATAGTGAGGCTGTAAAAGATGTTGATATCTATCTGATATCACCTTGTAATTTAGGTCTGTATGAGCAGAAAAAAAAATCTTGGGAGAGGAGCAAGGGAGAAAAAAAAGGAAAGAAAAGGAACACCTTTATGTGTTATTAGAGCCGTAATTTCCAAGTTGTGGTAGAAAAACTAAAATATGAAAAGGAAAGAATATTAAACACTCACACCAGGCCACACAAAGTTCAGCCTGATCTGCATAGTAAACTTTCTGGAGACAAACTTATACTCAGTATAACAAAGTGGAAACTTTTTGTATGGTTCACTGCATCTCCTAAAGCAAACAAAGTGTACCACCATAGCAACAGCTATTACTACTTTTTCATTTAATTAATTTAAATTGTCATATCTTCTTTTTAAGATGCCATATTTGGGAGTTTAAAACATTTCTCACTTGATTTTTCCCCAACTTAACAGAGCAGTTGGAACATTAATAATAGAGAAAAAAATCTAAATTTACTAGCTAAAAATCTGGCAAATTGTAAAGATTTCTCAATCAATAATAAAAAAAAAAGTGGAAGTTTAACTTAACAGAGAAATATATATGTATGTAACTATCCCTTTCTTTTTTTTCTGTGGATATACTTTGCCCACTTTCTCTCTGTCATTTTTGGAAAGTACAGCCAGTTTATTCTGCCTTCCTATGAAAGTTTCTCACAACCTTTCGATAAAGTAACTTGGGTGAAAAATCACATTTTTATCCATGTTCAGAGAGTGGGTGGGCACAATGTGCCTTTGCCTCTGGTACTTCTCATATATGTACCCTGTGTCTTAGCTTTTCCCATTTTCTGGGTAAAGTGGTGTCTTTCTTCTTGCAAGGGCGAGGACACTGACATTGATTCTCATCAAGCTTTAATTTAAAGAGGACAAAATAATCGAAACATTATGTGCACACTTGTCTGCCTCAGCTCCACAATTCATCACAATTCCAAAACATTTAATATGTGTTTTCATCTGAGAATGCCCCTTCTGGGCAAATGACAAGTTTGGGTCTTTTTGAGGTTTGCTCTACAGGACATGGTAGACAGGAAACAGAGATTAAATGAAAATGGCATTAAAGAAAAATCCTAAGTACATCAGTCTCCTAGAAACTTTGCTGTCACTACTTTTCAAAGGTGACCCAGAATAACCCTGCAGCGGGTGTCAAATGCTACCAAAACACAGGAATTTCATTTAGTTTTGTCTGCTGTGTGAGGGGAAGGTGTGGAACAAGGAAAATTTGTCCTTTCTGAAGAGCAAAAACCAACAAAGTCATAGAAACCTTAGGAAATCCAATAGCAAGGCAGAGCTCCAAGGCTGATGTCAATACATTCCTCAGCACCTTAAGGTACACAGAGAAGAACTGAGTGAAGCTATCCTATGTGATGGGATACAAAATGTTCCTGAGCCCCACATTGCCCTCACCTGACTTCTGCAAAGGCCAGCACCAAGCCAACCCATTTCTGTGCACCCAGACTTCAACTGAGAGCCAGTATCTGTGTTTAGGAGGGGTGGGCATGTCTGAAAGGTCAAGTATTCTGCATCTTGGTGCCTCGTTTCCCAGCCTGCTGGGAATAAATCTAGTTTTGACTGGGGCCATTCAGCAAGAATAAATGTGAAATGTGAATGTGAAATATCATGATTCATAGCCCCCCAAAATGAAGCAGCATGATTTTATGCTTTAAGCACACTGCTAAAACATCCCAGCCAGGTTTAGAACAGATCCTTCCAGCCTACTCAGGAATGAGGGCCTGCCCAAGAGGCAGAGGGCCTCCAGCAGGTACCCTGTGCTGAGCTCCTTCCCACCACTGCCTGCAGACAAGTGGGTGCTCCTCACAACAAACCCACAACACTGTCACAAGGGCAACCAAAGTGAGGTCAAACCCATTATCTGTGCTGGTGTTACAACAGTTGTTAGGAAAAAACATGCAGCACTCAGGTGATGGCTGTCTTGTGAGGGGTCTGTGGCAAGACAAGAAGATGATTAGAACTCAGTTGTAGATATTTCTCAGACTGGTCTCAGACTGTTTTCTTTTTGCTCCTCAATCCTCACCCAGGCACCAGTAAAACTGATTTTTAAGCTGCCCATAGTTTCAAAGGGACCACACGTTGATATCAGGAGGGTTAGAGAAAGGAGAAGGGTAGGTTAACTGAAGAAGATAAAGTGGTTGCAGAGATCAGTGCATGAACATTTCAAGTGTTGAAATAAATTTGACACAAGGATGATGATACCTGTTTTGAAAATCAAATTAGAATTTTCAAAAGCAGGCTCTGGCCTGACCTTACTTTGAACATTTAAAAATGCCCCCATTGAGACCACTTGGGTTTAAGACAAATACAAAACAAAAGAACAAATTGCTGTTCCTTGGTCTTGGTCAGATTTCCCAGAAGTTACCTCACTATGCATACTATTTTCAATTCATGAACTGTTTAGGGATTATTTCACAGCTAGAGTACATAGAATTATAGAAATGAAGGGTAGAAATTACCTGCACCATTTCTCCTTTATCATGGTGGGCAAAGAGTTGCTGGCATTTTGATTACAGCTGTGTATGTCAGCAGGAAACTAAGGGTGCATGTATGTTGAATCACAGGATTGGATAAAAATAGATTTATTTAGTCACTGGTACAATTAATCACGTGTGTATATATATAGATAGGTATACAAACTATTTATAGATATAAAATTCCAGTAGATATGCATGCACTTCCATACAGCACATCCAATGTTAACAAGCAAAAGGGTCACAGTAATTAATAGCCCAGGTGTAAAATGCACTTACTGTTGTGTGGCTGATGAGACCACTGAACATCAAGTGTTTCTGGTTTTAGGTGAGAGGCTGCCAACCTGGCTGCTGGGTAAGGGTGGAAGGTTACACACAGGCACTCTCTTTCCCTGGGGGAATGACCTGACTCTGGCTTTTCTGCTGCCTCCACCATGTGTCCCATCAATCCCACCACCAAGGAAGCAGGGGTGGAGGATTTTTCCCATTCTCCTTTCCTTCTCCTGGGCTCACACTCCCTCTCCTGGCTTCTAGCACCACTGCACCTTGTCCTCATCCCTTTTTAATCCTGTCCAGATATTAAATGTGCCTTCAGTGTCGCTGTTCCCCACAGAAACTTGGGGTCAGTTTCTTGGGGCTCCATCACAGCACCTACTTGTGTCAATAAGGGCCTGCCTTTTGCTGCTTTCCCATATTTTACCTCTAGCACAGAGCTATCCAACACAGATGTCACCAGAATAAGGGGACAGTTCACAGTATGGGGGTCTTAAGGGAAGTCACATCTGGACATCCCTTTTGTGAGGTGCTTCTCTGGGTATCATGGTGATGAAATGAGCTGCCACATTACCTACAGGGACTTGCTGGCAAATGCCCCCAGTTGACAACATGGCCAGCTCCTCTGGTTTTATCATCAGATGAATTTTAATTTGTCAGCTCTTAGTGTCAAACAACATTTCTATTTCAGTCTCACAAAATTTCTCATTTTTACAATAGCCCTGGCTCAGAGGAGGTAAGATGTGGGCACAGCTGATAGTGCATGCTGGTGCCCTAGTAAAGTGTGCATGCATTCCCATCATTTCCAGGGAGACAGAAAGACCCTAAAGAAGATTTATTTGTGGGTTTCACAGACAACTGTAGAGAAGATGGGACTGGATGATTTAAAGAAGCAAGAAAATGTGCAGGAAGAATGGTGTTGGATACAAACCAATAAAAAGTGGAAGAAAAATCTTGATGAGGTGCAGGAACATGCCTACCTTTGTGAATAAAATGGGCCAAGAGCCATTGTCTGGCCCTGAGAACAACATCATTTGCATCTCTATAGTTATAATCTTCTTCCTAATTCACCTCCATCTCCCCAGAACCCCAAACACAGACAAAGAGGACAATGCCATCCAAACTGCCCTCTGGAAGCAGACCCTGGGGCTGTGCTAATTCCCCAGTAGCCTTGCTGTTGCCTGCAGAGTGCTGGTGGCTTGGGCTGGGGCAGTGTACATCAATGTCCACCCACTCTGGTCTTGTCTCCTGTCCTTCAGTATGTACAGATATAGATACACACAGGGAGAATATGGCAGCTGGCAAAAGAGGAGGGGAACACAGGCCACAAACAGGTGTGGAGGGCCACAGAAGGCAGGACCAGTGGAGAAGCAAGGAAAAGCATTATTTGGACAGCCTTCTGTACAGGCTAATTGCTGTGGGATGCCATAAGGTAACAAGGCAGATTCCCACCTAAGCAAGGGAAAACAGATCAGCCTTAAAGCAATGGACAGGGAAGACACTTACATGCATGGGTGTTAACTTATTGTTCAGGTTTGAACCTGAGAGGGCCATAGACAAAGCTGAAGTTGTCAGCTCCACTCTAGAAGTGAAATTATAACATGATCAGCAAAACTAATGCCATTAAAAGGACCTCATGATTTGTAAGCCAATCTATTTTTTTTTCTGCAGAAACACTCTCTTGTTTAACACCTCACTTTGGTAATGGTGAAAGCAGCAAGAAGGATAAAATTGCTCATCTCATTAGCCTGATACTATCAATGAGCAGTGTGGATGACAGTGGCATGGCTCAGAAACAATAAATGAAATAGTTATCAGATCACTAAAGCAGAATTTACCTGCTACAAAGCATTTAAAGTTGATGAAAAATTGTTTTGTACCCTCTGTGCTCCTGCCTACCACTATAGGTCTCCTTCTCTTCACTCAGAAGTGAAGGCTGGTGAACTTTTCCATCCTAGACTGTAACTCCAGAGTCAGTGTCACTGAGTTGTGGGTGACAGCGGACGAGACAGTAACAATCCTTTCCATCCTGAGATCAGTGAAAGGGGAGTACTGGGTCAGGTCAGGATGGATTTAGCCTCCATCAGCCCATATGGCACTGTGTGTTGGACTTGTGGTTGTGTTGGTAACACACTGACATTTGGGGATTGCTGAACAGTGCTTGCACAGCACCAAGGTTTCCTCCTTTTCCTATTCTGCTCCCCCTCTCTCCTCCCCAACAGCAGCCTGAGGGCAAACAAGAAGCTGGAAGGGGGCACAGCTGGGACAGATGAGCTGAGCTGACTAAGAATAGTGCATATGCTATGGCATCATGCTCAGCAACAAAAACTGTGATATATGTGTGTGTGTATGAAGAAAGAAGTTGGGGATTTTGGCTTCCAAGGTGGCTGTTGCTCAGAGACTGGCTGGGCACCACTCCGCTTTTGGAAGCTGGTGACAATCGTCTTTGCAGCACTAGTACAGATTTTTTCCCTTTGCTTCACTTATCAAGCTGTCTTTATCTCAGTTGTCAGGAGTTTTCTTGGGTTTACTCCTCCTATTCTCTTCCCTGTACTCCTGGAGGAGGGAAGAGGAGTGAGTAAATTGTTGTGTGGGTACTTGGCTGCTGGCCAGGGTCAACCCACTACACTAAGATTTTATCCCAGCCTTGTAAAACTTTTACCAAAGTGTAAGGAATGTTATGCATATTTTTCTGTCATGCATAGAAACACAAGTGGTGTCTATTTAGAATATGATTTTGTTAATTAAAAGGAAAAATAGAGGAATGATTTAATTGCCAGCTTCATTGTAAATTTTAACATTGAAATATACATTTAACCAAAGTTGTCTTCAATTATATCCCAAAATTTAAACATGCAAAAAACTGCAGAAAAGCTACATTTCCTAACCAACCTTTCACCTTTATGGCTGTAACACTAATCAGCATAGCCAGCTTATTTTGATGACTGCATAGAAAAATCTTGCAGTGAACCATCTGAAGTAATTTTTCTCAACAGAGACAAAATAACCTCAAATATCTAAAGACAGAGATAAATTTTCTCTCCAGTTCCTACTTGCTATAAAGACTCAGGCATAAAAGAGAGAAAATTAATGTCCTTCCTCATCTGAAAATTTTACTTCTCAGACTGGGCATATTTATTGGAGTGGGTATAGTGTCATTATCTTTTAATAACCCTTGTGAAATTAATTTTGTACGTAATATACTTCTGCTCAATTATGTCCTTACTTTACAACAATTCTACTAATATTATTTTCTGCTTCTGAAGTCCTGTTTTGGTGATGACTTCAGGAACCAGGCTGGGTTGCTGCCCAATCCAGGACAGCATGCATCTCCATGAGGTGGTGGAAATCCAGGCATTATCTGCAAGCCATGTCCCAGAGCGTGGATAAAGAAAGCTAAAACACTTTAGAAAAGGAAATTAATTTTCTCTGTTACTGCAATGAAAGAATTTTATGACCTATGACTTTGTTCTTAAACAACTATTGGCTAACCAATTTTTCAATTCAGGAAAAATTGCATGGGAAAAATGTAAAGAAATGCCACACTGCACTGATGTCCATACATTATATTATAGTCATTATAACAGTAAATAGTCTAGAAGTAATAGAAGCTTCATTTTTCAATCTAAAATTAGCTATTCAATTAATTTACAATGATCACCTACATGGAAGCTTGTTTTAACACAAAACTTTCTTTTGGATGTGCCTTTCAACAGAGAAGTTCTCCTCCCTGAGGAAGTCCTGGGGGTGGCACTGGACACCTGGACATCTGCTCATCCATCACTGGTGCAGCAGTTCTGCTGCTCTCTGCCCACAGTGTAAGTAAATCCAACCTCTGTCCCCCAGGGAACTTTGGGCTGGAGCATGAACATGCTGTTGTTGACCAGAGAGGGAAATATTACTGAGGTATGGTTTGCTAAGATCCCAGAAATCAGACAAGTAAGCAGTTTCCTCTCTTGTAGAAGGAGCTGCCTACATCCTCCTATCCTTCTCAAAAGTACAGGAACAAGGGCTGTCTTGGCAAAGATATTTTCTGCTTCCTCTTCCAACCCAACATTCTTTCCTTTTCCCACACTCTGAATCTTTTATTAAGATTTTATTAGTGGGGAATCTTATTAATGTATAAATAAATAACTCCCTAAATAACTGAAGGGAGAGTGTAAAAAAATGGAACCAGACTCTTCTCAGTGGTGTTCAGGACAAGAGTCAATGAGCACAAACTGAAACACGGGATGTTCCTTCTGATAACAAACAAATTTTTTTTATTGTGAGGGCCATGGAACATTGGAACAGGTTGTGCAGAGAGACTATGGTCTCCATTCTGGGAGATACCCAAAAACTGTCTGAAAATGGTCCAGGTCTATCAGTGATGGTCCTGCTTTGAGCAAGAGGGTTTGACTAAATTATAACAAGAGGTTTCTTCCACCCTCATCTAATCTGTGGTTTTGTGATTTGTCATTTGTTTCCTCTCCTAACCGTCGGGGGAGGAAATTTTTGACCCTTGCTTTTCATTTAGTTTCACAGCCAGCTATCCAAGGCACACAAATCTGCAAACATGGATTTACAAACCCCATAAGAGATTCATGCTGGTTTGTGTATCTGGAGTTGATGTTGCTCTGCTTGGTTCTGGACCCTTTTCTCCTCTCCTGGATGGTGCACTGTAACATAATACAAGTACTAGGAATGGCAGGACCCTCTCTTGGCCTGACTTGTGCTGGGTCATTTCTTCCCACATCTCAGGAGGCATTTTAACCCTGTCTACATGACTGGTGTCAGTAAGGGATCCTGTACTACCTTGTAGATGTTAGATCCAGTGGTTCAGTGTAGCTGATTTGTGCCTGGATCCAATGAATGAAATGAAGCATTTTGGCAAGGAGTACTCCAGCCTCCTGTCAGTGTTCAGATACAATTTTGGCTCTCTGTATTATGGTGTCTGGTCCCAGCAGAGCCAGGTCAGCTGCAGCTGAACAGCTGTTCTGCTTGATGGTGTACTACACAGATCTTTGTGCACAGTCTCTCTTCCTCTGATCAGACCTTTCAGCTTGGAAGGCTTGCCACCAAATTGCACAAAACCTCCAAAATTCTCCTTGGGGTTTTCTTCCTCCTAAGTCTTTTCTGTCATTTGCTTCACTGTCACCATGACAGCTTAAAGTTAATCTTTAATGTTTCTGTCCCATGTATCTCCTAATTTCCAGCCATGAATAATTCTTGCCGTTGCTTTCTGTTCATAGATGCCTGCCAGATATTGGCTCTCAAAACCAAATAATTTGGTGATGCTTTAGCCAGTCAGCCAGCATTTCACACCATCAGTGATATGCCCCTGTTCTGCCCATGTTTAATGCACAGAAATAGCTCCCAGCTTGTCTTTTCCATACTCACAGCACCACCCTTTACAATTATAATTGCCAGCCCAGCGAAAGGAGGCAGAGGGCAGCAGGCAGTGCACCTGTTGGGAAGTGATCAGGGCAGAGCATCCCCACCCACTGTTTTAGGTAGATGACATGACCTAGGGCCTTTCCTGGTCCCTCTCCCCTCCTGAATGCAGGGCAGCAGGGCTTCACACAAAGAAGATGCAGAGAAGTGCCTCCTGTCAGACTTGGGGCTGCCTTACACTGTGACACTTGCACAAGCAGGACATTGAGAGCACAAAGAGAAGAGGGGATACTTGCTTCAAAGCCTGAATATTGCAGAATTAGCTCCATATTTGTGACCTAGCTGTAATGTAGCAACACACACCACCTATTTCCAATAGGTGTCTGGGTGGGGATGATTTCTTAAGCTTTGCTTACAAAAGCACAAGTGTTTTGTGTTACCAAGGTATGACAGAGAGAAATCTAAGGCTGCTGTGGTTGAATAAATAAATGTAAATGTGGGAAAGGAGCCCTTGTGCCAGTACTCATGCCACAGAGGGAGGTACTCCAGGCCACTTGATCTTGCACTGAGCCCTTCAGCTCTTGCAGTGTTGAGTTTCTAAGAGGCTCTTGACTTTTGTTCCTTTATCCAGATTCTACTAAGCTATGGTCAAGAGTTCTACTGTGCTAGTCAGCACAAGCCACCAGAAAAGAGAGCAGACATCCTCTTGGAGCCATTTCCAGGAAAACCACTATCATTATTACTTATACTGACTGCAAACCCCAAGTACTCTGCTCACTCTACCCCAGTGAATTTACCATCTTGTTGAAGACAAAACCTGTCACATCCTCCTCATAACTGTCATCACAATTATCTCATCTACTATCTCTCTGCCTCTGCTTTCCCCAAAAAACAGCTCCTCATTGTCCATCAGCCCACATCTTCTTGCTCTTTTTTAGTCTCTCTGGTCTCTTTCACTTACAGCAATAACTTCAATAAAATACCTGGATTCATAAGAAAACTATCCTCTCTTTTGTTCTCCTCTTTTCGTGCTTCCTCACATCTCATCTCCATGGATAGGTAAGGCAGATGGCAACCTATGAAATTTTATTGTATTTGGCTTTATATTATATTTTGGCAAATGGATTGTTTATCTTCCCTTTCCATTTTTTAATTGTTTCTACTTTGACCTCCACATGTTTTAATTCACTCTGAGTTGCTGCTTTTAGTTTATGTAGGGATGGCACATAGCCCAATTTGGCAAGTTTGACAAATAGTTATAAATAATATCTCAATACAAAACACTAATTACAGAGAAGGAAAGAAATACTTACAATAGTTTCTAAATATTCCTATATGTGCCTTAACAGAATCCTGCTTACTTAAAACTTCTTCAACTTTCTATTACTCTTCTATAAAAACTGTCATGGTATACCTTCTGATTCCAATTTCTCATCTTTATGTTCTCAAAGTCACACTTTGAATTTCAACTTCAAAAGACAAGACATCATGAAAGAGACACTGTTGAAACTGTAGCTCTAGCAGACCATTTGTGAGAAGAAAACAGGATGCTTTCATGTATTAACTTATTAGACACAAATGCTCTGTTCTGCTCTGAATTCATAAAGTTTGAATCAAAACAGGAAACTAGAATTTTGATTTAACAGCATAAACCCCTCTAAATTCCCTGAAAAAGTCTGAACAGTAGTAATCTTTTAGCTGAACACTGCTTCAGTGTGGAAAGCAATCAGTATTTGAGTTTGAGTTTGAGTTTGAGTTTGAGTTTGAGTTTGAGTTTGTTATGCAACCAGGGGCAAGAGCAGGTAACTCGAATGTTAAAGTGAACAATTTGCATTGTACTGTAACCATTTTGTTGCTGAAAAATGTAGTGTTCACCTCTCTCCATTACTGGGAGTTTGGTTTCTCATTGCTTGACACCTCTTGAAGTGTTTTATGCCTGTGTAAAGTGGGTATTTAAAAATACTCCTTAGGTTTGATCATATTTCATACCTTTGTGCAGTATGAAGAGAACAAACTTTATGTCACTCCAGATGTCCATTACTGTAGACATCATGATCTCTTAACTAACTAAATCTGTCAATATTTGGAAGCATAAAACCATGCTCATTTCAGGAACTAGTGCCTTGATGTATCAAATTGCCATTTTTAAAGTAAGTTGTCTCGCTTGACCCTTGCACCCCCATCTTCTCTTCCTCATATTAACATCATAACAGGAACATAAAGAGGTTTAAACATGCCAGATGGCACCTCTGGGGATGAGGAAATACCCACTGCCAGTGTGCTCATAGACCACTTACTCTCAGCTTGTTATAAGGAAGCTGGAGGTTTTTTATATTCTAAACTGCAATTGTGGTAGATAACACCTGGCTCCAGAGGTAGTTCTTGGGGAAGACAGCAAATACAGGAGACGTGCCGGACCTCAGTCCACAAAACCATTAGCTTTATGAATGCATTTTCATTTTTACAATGTTCAGACCATTAGATGACAGGACAAGATTAACAGAAGAAAAGGAAAAGAAAAAAAAGAAAAAAGACAACTTTAATCAGAGCTCTGTGAAGTGTGCTAATTATCTTCAGGAAATAAGATGCCACAATGAAAGACTGTGGTTTAAACTCCCTTTTCTGAGACTCTGGAGCTTGCATTTGTTCTGAGTGAACAGCGTGTTAGGTAGGGACTCTGGGGTAAGCCTAGAGTGGATGTGTTTTGTGATCAGTGGACTGTGTAATGAAATACTGATGCAATATATTTCCCTTTTTCTGCAGGGGAGTCCCTCTGGGATTTGATATAGCTACATTTGATATTATAAAGAATTTAAAACTGGTAATAAATGTGTGCATGTCTGTTCCTAAACAGCAGGTATGAATTTTGATGTACTGACTATTTATTATGTGTGGAGTTTGTTGTTTTTTTTTTTT
>VZRX01024048.1:0-65054 GCA_013398075.1 Notiomystis cincta | reverse complement strand
AATAAATAAATAAATAAATTTGGTGATGTTCTTTCATGTTGTTTTTTCAGATCACTTGTGTAGACATCAGGGACCTGAGCTGTGCATAAAGAAAGGACTCAGCATCACAAATGTTCTAAAATGTCTGCTGCCTCCCACGTTGAGTAGTTGCCTTCCAGTAAGGCATATGTTGAGGAAGGAAAAGACCTTGGTTCAGACCCTCTCCCTTAGACTGAAGAAACTCAGCATTGTCATGTCATCTCCAAGGAAGATTTTCTACCCACCTGGCTAGAGGCCACCTAGTAACGAAATGCTTTGACTATGAGATCTAATCCACCACAGAGCAACCAATTTAAATTCATGTCTGGGTTGCAAAGAATGAGCTTTTCTCTAAAAGCTGGTGTATTCAGATGCATTTAGAGTAATGCTCATTTTGTGCTCCCAGGAGTCCCTGCTCCATGGATTACTGTGCTATGAAAAGCATGAGATTTGCTATAAGAGATTCAAGATAAAGTTGAATCTTCAAATATAGCTAAAATACATTTAAGGAAATAATCAGAAACTGACTCTACTATTTGAATGACAGGGAAAAATGGGAATGATCAGTGATATTTAAAGGTAAGAAATTCAAAAAGGGCAATAAAAGTAATTTTCACAGCATAAAGGTTATGTTGTGGAACCTGTTGCCAGCCACAGAAGGTGGGATTAAAACTTGGTTATCGTAATGTTCTCAGAAGGGAGACAAAATCTTATCTATCCTAGAGTTCAGGCCAAGTTAGTTGAAGTCCTTCATTACTGGATTCCAGTACCTTAAAATACACTGTTTGCCACCATGAGAGTCTGGATGCTAGGCTAGGTAGGACTGTGATTGTAATGCAGGGTGGTCGTGCCTCTACCCCATTAAAACTCTATTGCTATTATTATAATTCACTGGTGGACTATATATACTGTACATATTTGTACACAGACATTTATATACATAAATGGAATAGATTAGTTATATTGTGTCTTGATTTCAGGAAAAGCACAAGGCAGGCTGTGGTCAGATGCCAGGAACGAGGGGAGAGGGAGCTACAACAGGTATATTAGATGGATATAAACTCTCCCCTTCCTCCCAGTAGCATATTTGAGAGTGGTTAGTGACTTGTGTGACACTGTAGTGAGCTACTGTGCACCCTTGGCTTTAACTAGTCCTGTCAAAGTCACTCCTCCCATGGTTACCTTCCCTCATACTGCACAGGAGCTCAAGGCAATGCTCTGATCCTGCAGGGCCAAAGCATGGCCCCTGCCTGGTTAGGTCAAAAAAAGACTTGGGCAGAAACAGAGCTATGGTGCTAATTCCTAGTGGACAATGGCCAACATCTTTTTTAAATGCAAGTAAATGTGTCTTACATTCCTTTGACTCTCAGCTGTGAGTGTCTCTGCTCATCCTCCCAAACAGAGCTCTATGTCCTGTAGGCAGGGGTGAGATTTCAGAAGTTTTTGCATGATTCAATCTCTCATTTTAGTCATTGAACATGGAATTAATTTCCCTCAGCCCTGCTTGCTGGATGTCTCTAATATTCCTCAACTGTGTCCTGTTTCTAAATTTATTTATATCACTCTTTTGCTATTAAATGACGATTCTTTATCAACATTGCCCTTTAACATGCTTAAGGACATGATGTTATTGATATGAGTTAAAATACACCAGAACTTCAGGACAGCTTCCTTTCATAGGACCCTTTCCATCCACCATCAAATTTACTGCTAGAGTATATGTATATACACTCAAGTATGAGGAACTAGTGCACACAGCAGTGCTTAAGATCCTGTTCCATACCCTACAATAATCAGTGGCAGTCTCTCCTGTGGCTTTTGTGGGCTGTGGATTGAGTTTCAAATGCCAGCAGTTACTCAAATTACATATAAGTGTTGGAGTAGGGTCTTGACTAATATGACTGTTGGTTATTGAGGCCAGAGTTAGGTCTCAGACTCCCTGCTGAGCTCTACCCTACCGAGGGAGAAAAGTAAAATGAAGTCAAGGAGCAAACTTCTTCTGAAAGGACACTGCAGTGGGAGAAAGTAGAAGTATGCATGGTGTTTTCATTGTTAGAGACTGCTGCATGATTGTCCCCGTTGTTTGCAGGCAGATTGTCATGCAGTACCTAGAAACAAATCTCTTTTCCATAGATTAAGCAAAAGGAGAGCATGAACAATGCAATGCATCCATCAGCACTGTGCATTGCAATCAGTTTACTAAATCCTTTAGGAAAACTTGCCTGACAATACCCAGCCTGTAACAACCACCCTCTTGAAATATTATATTTACTATATAACAATACAAAGAAAACCATTTAATAATAAAATTATCCCAAGAATGATGGTAATTTTCAGCTGATATCTCTAAAGCAAACGACATTTTGTCACCATTTTAATTTATGATTATGAAGTGGCATAAGAAACTAAACCTAATTCATGATCTGGGTGAGAAGGATTACTGCAAATATATCACATTACTCTCTATCACCTATGGTCATTCTAGTGCCCATAATATGTCATTTATTTTCAAAGCACAAAGTCCTACCTATCCATAAGTACTGTCATGATTCAGGTAAAAGCCAGAAGAGTCTAGAAATGCAGAATTAAGACAAACATAATGGAATTACTTCAGTGGCATCTCAGATAATTCAGTGTTATAGCAAAGATAAGTAAAGAATATTTTGTATAACAACACAAGAACATGGAATGAAACAATGAATCACATCCTGGGTAGATGAGCTCACACACTAGAGAGGATTTTTGTTACTAATTTTTCTTTTAAATTAATATCTGCTTCCTTTGGCTTTTGCAGTGATGTTTATGGCACTTGGAAAGCTTTACCTGTACACATCAATAAACTCTTTAGGTGCAGACAATTGAAGCAATAGGTAGGGAATAGAGTGGATCAGTTCCAAAGCCAGCAAGGCTTGGAGAGTGGAGATAAGTGAATCTAAGTTACTCATCCTGGCTGAAGTAAATGAGCCCAGATGAAGAGATTCATACTGAATTGAAGAGGGCAATGTGCAATGGTACAGCCAGCAGGGAGCAATTTTAAGCCTCCATCCTGCCAGCTGTTTTACATGGGTGGTCCCTAAGCATGCCTGGTATGTAATTAACCTGAATCCCTGGGTAGCATCTGTGGCACACACACTGGTGTTGCAAGCTACCATTTCAACCTTGCTTCCCTGCAGGTCTGACAAATGATTGTTGTGTTGCAATTACAGCAGACTGAAACCAGCCCTACATTTTCCTGCCTCTCTTTAAAAATAAGGAACATTGTTTTCTATTAGCTACCAATTAAAACAAAATTTACTTTAGAATTTAAAAAAAAAAATCAACTCCAGCTGTAAAACAGTTGCCTCTATCCCTGAAAGGAACTGTCTAGAGCAGAAGGAGCACAACTTTTCACGCACTGATGCTTGTTAAGTAGAAAAAATTTTCATCACATTCTTAGAAATCCATTAGCTCTTTGATCTGGCAGATATCTTAACCAATGATCAGTTTTGTGATATAAGCAGTGTTCCTGTGCTCAGGTGCTTTACTTAAATGGTTAACTAGACCAGGATGCCACACCCAGGCACTTGGTTTACACCATGTCCCAATGCCTGCAGTCAATGGTCAATGGGCATCAGAGTCCGTGGACCTGGCACTGAGCAGCACTTAATGTTATGCAAAGATGATTGCTTGCAAAACACCCCAACCCCCTTACCTTTCAAGCTGAGGCAGATCTGCTAAGTCAGGAGATTATTTTAGTGATCATTAGCTGCAATAAGACATTTTCCTGAGCAGGCAGCACACTGTATATATTGTACAATCCAAATACACTGTAAAATGTTGACTTTAATATGCTATGGTTCCAATGGTTGTATTACCATTTTAACTACATTTACCATATTCTCTTAATTTAAAAAGAATCTGTTTCTCATGATGACAGATTGGTTGGCATCATGAAAGTGTTTGATATCATAAAATCCTGTGACTTGTGAAATGATGTGATTTAACCTACAGTTACCTATGCCAATTTGTGAGGTCTGATTGACAACAGGCACTTGTGCAAATAGTGAGATTCTTCTAAGTAGAAGCACTGGAAAAGCAGCAGAACAGTGACTGTGGGCACTGTGCTATTACTTTTAATAACTTTGGCTTGATTGTCTTCTGACTTACTGGGAAAGTAGCTCCTTTGTCAGGGAAGACCCATGAGGCATATAATACTGGTAAACTCTTTTTTTTCCAAAACTCATTCACAAGAGTGGAATTAATATGTCTTGGTTGTGCAGCATGGGACAATGAGATTTTCTTGCTGGGAATTTAGGAGGAGTTTTCCTGGAGGACTGTATGACTATGCAGGGAAGAGCTCAGCTCAGCAGACTAAGGCTTGTTGTCTAGTAATGTTATATATAATGTTGGCTCGAACCTTTTTTGGCTCACAGAGATGATTTCCAGATGCTGGGCCAGAAATATTTTTACTACTCCAAAAATGGGAGAGGGGGGGCATCCACCTATCTGCATCCCAATGGTTGTACACACTGAGCAAGAGAGATCAGCCCTTTGGACCTTCCCAAACTTTCTCAGGGACTTAACCATGTGCTTTGGCTCAGGAAGAGCAGGGACTGCCCATGGCCTGAAAGATTTATTCCTGGCTGAAGTTGAAGTGCTCTGGCATCCTGCAGCTGCATGGGAGAGAAACAAACTCCACCTCAAAGCATGAGCTTTTCAATGCCGCTTTTACTCGCCCTTTCCAAACCATGAGGGTTTGCCAGCTATTATGTGCATATATTTGTATTTTTCTGGCCAGCACATGGGTCTACATTCTATGGCATGTGTCCTACATGCTGCTGACTGAGGCCACAGCTTTCCCACTGGGGGCCTGTGCTGCAGCAGGCGTGCAGAGTGGCTGCCTGCACCTGCAGTCCTGGCTGCAGAGAGGGCAAGTGATAGCACAGCACAGAGCTTTCTCCTGTGATTGACTCTTCTTCTTAGAGAGGATAGAGGGGTATTGCTGTGGGGGTGACAGGGCAGAGCCAGGGGAATGGAGCTTGCTTCAAATGAGCTCACTGTGGCACTGGCAACGACTTCGTGTGACATTTCTCTCAGAGCTAAATTATGCAGCTGTCTGCAATATATATGTACTCTGTAGAACTAGGGCTGTCTGTTTGCCCTGTTTTCTCTCATTAATATTCTTCCTGCAATAATTCCTCCCTTCCCCACCTCTAAATTATACTTCTTTTTTTGTTTTTGTTTTTCTGAAAGAAGCATTTTGTCCAATTTTGTACTTCTAGAAAATGGAGCAGGTTTAATTGTCCTACACCTCTTATTTTTCTCTTA
Organism: Notiomystis cincta; assembly: GCA_013398075.1. NCBI lineage: Eukaryota > Metazoa > Chordata > Aves > Passeriformes > Notiomystidae > Notiomystis > Notiomystis cincta. The sequence continues at coordinate 59,729 of VZRX01024048.1, read as the reverse complement.
ATCTCCCAGGATTTTCAATTCACACTTTAAGAAAGATTCATGTCTTCTGAGAAAGAGATGACTGGAGTATGAGTTTTTCTCCCCTGTTATCTTTTCAGTTTTGTGGGGCAGGGAAGAGAGTGCTCTTATAAAGCAAGCATATTCCATTATGGCTTATTGAAATGTATTTTTGTTTTCTAATAGTTTAAGAAGTAGAAATAAAAATTTTGATAATCGTTGTCTGACTTTTATTACAGTAGATATTTTTAAAATTTCTTTAATTCAATTAACTTCTTTAATTTTTAAATTTCTTTAATTTCACTCTATTTTAAGTCACACCTCTAATGAAAGAGAAAATACCGAGAACAAGTTTTGCACTTTTTTAGAACCTGCACATCAAACCAAATTCTTCGTGGTTCCTTTTTATAAGGAGTTGGAGGTTGTTTGTTGTGTTTTTGCCTCCTGCCATAGCCATTTGCTGTTATAATGTGACAATTTCCATGACTGTTTTGCATGTTGATTTAGTTGAGAATGACTGCTGCTCTCTTGGATGCTGTCCGCATAATTAATGTCTCCTATCTGTCTCTAGCAGAAGGAAGAAAATCTTTCTTATCTCTGATGGAAATGGTTGAGAGACCCTCTGGGGCCAATTAGATCACCAAATGGCAGAGGCATCCTGGAAGAAACCACCATGGTGCATTTTCATCATTCTTTTCAGCTAAGCAGGTTGCAGGATAGGAGGGAGGGAGAGGGAAGGGAAATGTCGCGGTCCCTGATTAGAGCAATAAACTGGCAAATAGACCACATCTTACTTCCCAGTTGAAGGTGCTGACATGACACCTCTCATTTTTTCAACCTCATTTCTTTCTGGCTAAATAAATTCATTTCATCACTGTTTTGAAAGCACAATGTCTTCATGACAGTCTGAATCCATACCATTTAATTCTAGCATTTCTTGTGTCTCTTGACAGCAAGCAGATAGAAAATACTGCTTGAGATAAATGACATTTCTGTCCAGTTCAAATTGTAGTGCTTTTTAATCAGAACATTTGAGACAGCATCAAGAGCTGTAGTCGAATTGTTTAGGATTTTCTCTTCTCATTGAAAAATTTAATAGCACGTAAGAGTCTGATGCTTTTTATAGCATTACTGTAATTCCTGGTTTTAGTGATAAGACATTTAGTAGAATTATCAGCTATTGCAACAAAGCCCTAAAATTCAGAACCATTTAAAATTTTAAGTTGTATCCTGAAACCATCTGTACAGTATAGTGGTAATCTTTAAGTGCAATAAGTTTATAAGTGAACTCATGTCATGCTGTTAAAATGAACGTGTGTGTTGCCTTGACATTTATAAATGCTAAACCCTTTACCTTGTTATTCAATTCACAGCAGGAGACGATGTTTAAAATGGTAACCTTCTCACGCTTATAGATTATTGCTTAATTTTATGAGTCTTCTTTTTATAAAAAGAAGTCACAGTCATCATAATTTCTCCAGTGTCAAGGAGCACAATTGCAAGTTGATGTATGATTGTTAGTTATGAGAGCTAGCATAGGAAAAGCTAAGCTTAGGAACATATATCTCTGATGCTGCTCTTAAATATCAGCTTAGGAAGTGTGTCAATAGATAAGAAAGAGAATGCTTCATTACATAGTCGATACCAGTCTTGTAAATAACAATTGTTTGGTAAATCTTGTATTAATTCCTCTTAAATGACACAAAGGAGCAAGCTGTAGCTTTTGCAAGATTTTCTCAAGATAGGTAGGTCAAATATGACTCTTCATGTAGCACTGTCACATGCTGAAGACCAGACTGCCTTTGTATATGAAGTGCTGCCCCTCACACACTTGCCATGCTCATGTGTTCTTATCATACAAGAAAGTATTTTACAGAAAGTTAATAGTACTTAACAGTCTGCTGGTGCAACACAGGACCCCCAGGTAGTCCCTGTGTATGTATCTGAAGCCATGGATGCAGCTTGAATCCAGAGTACAAAGACAAATGGATATATGAGAGGCTCAGAAGATAAAAGCCTGCAGGGACCTTAGCAAGGTAAGGAGGTCACTTTCTCCTGTAGCTTCATCTTCACTCCATTTCCTACCTGTGAAGCTCAGGTATCTACCTGTCAGATTGCAAATCTTGGTGGGTTGCAAATCCGGTGTGGTGTAACCTCTTTGCTCACTCTTGTAGCTCTTTATCATTCACTTTGCAGGAGAGCAAAAATTCAGTTAATTCTAGAGATTTTCCTAGACAAAGGGTCAAATTTGGCAGAACTGCCCTGTAATGGGAACATGCTGCAACTTACAGAAGCAAAAAGATATTGTGGTTAATTGTCAAGACTGTATAAATAGTCAGTCAAAGGATTGTGTACACGATGGTTGTGCCTCAGTCTGGGGGAGACTGAGGGTTGCCCAGACTGAGAAACCAACAGGAAAGTGCCAACTCCTTTCTTGCTGAGACCTCTTAGAGGTGGCTGCACATTCCCAGCTCCCACCCCTGCACAAAGCCACAGTGGCCAGGCTGTTCATGGAAGGGTCAGGGCTGTGGGATACACAGCAGAGTGTAATCACAGCTGTATAAATTTTATTCTGGGCTAAAACAGGCTCTGCAAGTTAAGACAATCTCTGCAAGTTTCAACATTTACAACTGTTTGTTGACAGGAATTAAAAAGTTGAGAGAAGTGAAAGCTTAAAAGAAATCTTTAAAGCATTTTGGATACAGCTGCAGCTCTTAGGGGTCATGGGGTCTTGTCAACCCTCAGTAAAACTCTTTTCCTCTTGCACTGAATGCAAGCAACACATTCTGTCCAGTGGGTGCTGTGCAATATCCAGAGTGGGAATTCCACTAAAGCTGCAGGGACATACTTGTAGCAATTCTGCCTACACAGCACACAGTAGGAAACAGGATTGTCCTGACACCCCAGCTGCCCCGACCTTTCATTCGTGGGCAGAATGGTGAGAATTCATGATATAAGTTTGTACTTTTGCATTCCATTTAATGTTGAAGTTGAATGAAATAGGTGTGGGGTTTTTTTGCTGGAAAACATGTTACAGAACTCTGTACATTCACCACCTGCATGGTCACCTTCAGTGGGTTTTTAGTGCCTGGCAGCTTGGGGTGCTATTGGAGCAAATAGCAAATTGGTCATATTGGAGCAAATTACAGGATCAATCACAAAGTAACATCCTTTTTTTTCCCTGTTTTTTCAGGAGTCATCATCATCTTGTTGGCATTATCTATAAAATTGATAATTTCTTCTGCTCTTGTTTTGTAAGAGATTGTTCTCTCAGGTCTCCTTTGTGTTGTGCACATATGCACAAAACCACACTCCTACAACAGAACTCTCAGTTTGGATCTCCCCAAAGGCAAAATGTATTTTGCTTAGATAATTTGTTTTTGACCTAAGAATAATCACCTTCAAAACTCTAATCTGTTTCAGAAGAAAAGCTTTTATTCCATGTTGACTGCTCTTGAAATGGATAGAAATGTCACTGAAATAGTTAATAGTGGAATGAATTTTTCCAGTGTAATAGTTTTGGGGTCACTTAAAAATCACTGGAAATGTAACCTCTTGCACTTCCTGTAAAACACTGAACTCTGGATGATAATCAAGACCTCTAGAAAATTGTGGGCTGCATAAAAATTGCAGATTTTGCAATTTTCTGACCGCTGTGTAATTTTCTGGCACATTTAAATGTGTGTTTGGTTCAGTGCCAGGCTCCTTCCTCCCCCAGACACCCTAAAATTAACTAGGAGCTTTGGGAATTTCATCTGTCAAACAGAGACAGAAGTGTCCAATCAGCCTGAAGGAAGCATGGCTGAGCGGTGCTGACCCAAAGCCCTTCTCAAAGAAGGAAGGAAGGAAGGAGAAAAAGACAGATGAGGAACAGTCTAGCAGAGAAAGGAGAGGGAGGACAAGATCAGAAGAGAAGAAAGAAAAGCTCTGTAGGAAGGGTGAAAAGGCAAACTTGTAAGAGAAAGAGAGCAGTAGAACCATTTGGAACAATAGCTTATAGTTCTCTTATAGTTGTGGGCTTTTTGTTGAGACTTCATTTGGGGATTGGGAGTTGGAAGATTTTTTATGCTACAAAACCCTGGAGTTTCTTCTATGAAAGCTGAATCAGAATCTTTTCTGGCTGGGTTAAGGAAGTGCTGAGATCCTTCAGAAGCATATGAAGTACTGAATTTTCACAGGGAATGTTCAGGCCACAGTGAATTTACACAGCTGAACTTTGCACAGCTGATGGGAGCTGGTAGATGACAAGTGGATTAGGGAACAGACTGATGGCAAAAGGGGGAGAGAAGCCAGGGTATCCAGTGCCAGTGTAGCACCTTTACCATCACAGCACCTGCTCTACATGGTTCATTACCTTCTATTATAACTTTCTTACGGTCCTCTAAGACCTTTAGGTGTTGTGAAGCACCAAAAAATGTTTTAGACAGCCTGCATTTGTCCCATACATCTACCCAGCTTCCCCCCATTTGCTATGCCATCATTCTTGGCAACGGTGGCTCACTGAGAAATAAAGCATTGTCTGTTCTTGCAGCTCCCACTGGTGAGAGAGCACCTCCCAGGACTCACTGCTGGGGTGAATCAGGACCAGCAGTACAAGGCTCATGGGCTTCAGAAGCAGCTTTTTGAAAGTCTTGAGGAAGAGGGAAGTATTTTAAATAGGGAAGTAAGAGGGTTGAAGGGAATGACCAGGAGTTTATCAGAAAGGGCCAAGGAAGAAATTACAGACTCCAGGGATATTACCTGATTCTCTGTGTAGCCTTTGGCTTTGGGATTGGGTCTTTGACTAGGACCACTGTCAGTTATGTTCTTATATCAATATAGTAGCTTTGCATTTGGTATTTGGGCCCTAGACAATTAATTTCAGAATAGAGTTACACTTTTGTTAGGTTGAGAAATCAAAACCAGATTNATTACAGACTCCAGGGATATTACCTGATTCTCTGTGTAGCCTTTGGCTTTGGGATTGGGTCTTTGACTAGGACCACTGTCAGTTATGTTCTTATATCAATATAGTAGCTTTGCATTTGGTATTTGGACCCTAGACAATTAATTTCAGAATAGAGTTACACTTTTGTTAGGTTGAGAAATCAAAACCAGATTTTTTTTTTTAAAAAAAGGTTTAGAATTACAGGTGCAAATGATTTTGAGACTTCTTCAAAATCTGACTCATTTCTAGTTTAAGTCAAGGTTAGTAGATTGAAAAAATGTGAAAGACTTTCTTTAATATACTGTGGGATATGTGGACAAGTCCTGAGTTCTCTAGGAATATCTATTATTTTTGTTAAGTCTAATTTACTCTAATAGCATGATTTAAAGCTCTACACCAGATATATCACAAGCTCATTTTATTCCTACAAGCAAATAAAATGCTTCAGCTTTTCTGGAAATTATGCACTCCCTACTATTATAAAACTTTCTGACCTCAATGGTGGCATGGACAGTAGTTCTAAATTGCCTTATAAAAATCCCCCCAAAACCAAAAAACTTCCAAAACTAAAAACCAAACCAATAACCCCCCAACCAAACCAAACCAAACCAAAAAAAATCCCCCCCCAAAAAAAAACAGAGAGAAACAAGAAAAGCCCCAAAGCCAAAACCAAAGCCAATACCAAAACCAAAACTGACTGACACCCCCCCAAAACCTGAAAAGAAACCTAAAAGAAATTCAAACATTTTGAGATCATAAAAAAAATAGACTAGACCATATGTTAGAAATAACTGTCAAGCTTCAAATCCTTCACTATTCAGAAATTCAAGCATTCAAGGTTTCATATACTGATCTGAACACTTCCTCAAATTTGGAAATCTCATGAGGACAAGATCTCATGAGTTATTATGTTTTCCAGTTTGGTTAGACATATGGCACAGCATGAACAGCTATCCTTCCAGTGTTTGGTTTCTGTTACTCAGCCATGAAATACACAGTAAAATGATGCTTTCTCCAAACTGCAATGCTTAATAAATGTTTTATTCTAATTCCAGTTGTGCTTTGGGGTCTGATCTGGTTTTATTTTCCATGTGGAAAGACTCATGAGTTCTAGTATGGGATGTATATAACCCAAGATGTTTCATCTTTAAGCAATATCTGTCATTGCAAGGCACTGATGTCACACATTTGCAGAAGAGGAGAGTTTATCCCTATGCAGAACAATTCCATTATCTTTTTTTGAAAGGTCTTACTTTTAGCTGTTGTTTTTAACCCAAATAGTTAAGGATTAACACCATGCCTCAGGCTACTTGCTTCCTTCTTTCCATCCTTAAGTTTCAAATGGCTGAGTGATTTCCAAGAATGAAGCAAGGAAAAGAGCAATTGACCCACTGAGGCCAGTGAAGATACAATATTCTGCACCTTGCTCTGCTTTATGGCAGCATTAGTATATTAGTTACATTTAGTAAATACAATATGCACTGAATTTTGCTGCAAATTCAATTAATTCTATGCAAAAAATGGCATCTTTGACACCCATACAATATTAATATCCCTTGTTTATTGTTGACTCCATGCTTCAAAGCATTGCATTAATACAGTTTCTCAATAAAAAGGTAGTAAGAATTTCTCAATGTGTTTATAGCCTTTATTCTGGTCTCAAAAACATTATCTAAATAATTTTGTAAACATTTTTTTTAACTAGATGGGCCAGAGTAGAGGCAGACCTCTAACATGAGATATTTCATCTTGTTACTAAAATTTTAAAAAATTATGAGCACTTGGAATATGTTTCTTTTAACTGACAGTGTTGAACAATCATGACTACACTTATAGATATTGTTATGGTGGGTAATGCTAGAATATGTATGGAAAAACCTACACATCATCTAATTTTAATGGTTCCATAGCAAAAGCCATCAAACATTTCCTAGATAACAGTGATTATTTCACTTTTGTATATTGAGTAAAGTCAGCTCTCTCATACCACACCAGTGAATATATTTCTCAAATTCTTTTCATAAAAGTACATCTTCCTTTTCTAAAAGAATACCTTCTTTTTTCCTAAAAATATTTTTATTAAAACAATAGAAGATTAAAAATAAAAATACTCTTGGGTATTTCCTTTCATGTAAACCTGTAGTTCAGTTTTACCTGAAGGGGTTTCTAGCATCACTGCCTGTTCTTGGCTTCACCTTGAGAAGTTGTCAGATTCTCACTTGCTAAATGTTCTCGGGGGTCTCTCAGCTTGTTAGTGCATTGTGTGACCCCACCAGCTTTTGCAGTGACTGCAGACATCATTGTGGCTGTAAATCCCATGTCATGCTGAAATACTCAGAGAGCACCCATGAACTGCTGAACCTGTGATTACAGCTTCCTCCTTCATCCAGAGATGGTCTATGAGAAAGCTTATTTTTGGTCTTTCTATGATAGAACAGTGGAAAGCAACCTTCAAAGACCTTTCTGAGCAGAAGAATCCTCCTTTCTCCCATATGGCATCTCCAAGTTTATTCTCCTGGGGTCAGTTTAAACTCTCCTCTGAAGAGTCCCTGCACTAGTGGAAACTCTGCACAGCCCTCCATGCTCTGCATCCATGAGATGTGTTTCTATGACATGCAAATGCATTTTATTCCAAAGGACTGAAAAGAGGCTTGGGACCATTTATTAGAGCTGCCTGGGAGCAGATGAAGAGAAAAGTCTTAATGGGAATGGCATAAGGATGGTCCAGTGGAAGAGCTTTGAATGGATGATGATATTTATTACAAGCCATTTGTAAAAAAAAGGGGCATGATGGAGCCTCTGCAAGGTTTAATTATATAAAACATGGAGGATATGAGAGGGATTTCTCTACCTTGCCCCTCAGTGTGTCTACCTTCAAGGATCAGTTTGTCCGTAAAAGGGCGACATGTTCTTTAACAGAGCAAAAATAAGGCAGACTAAATGCAGTTTGGGTGCCATCCTATAAAGTATTGACAGAAACATATATGGAGAGGTAAGACTTTCAAAGTCTTCTGTCTCACTTAGCTCCCTTCTTTCCTCCTTTGAGAGCAGCACCCACATTTACAGAGGTTCAGGAAGATCTAGAGAATGTTCACAGTGAATGCTCGTTTTCAGATACCTTTAAATGAAAAGAAGACTTATGTAACAAACAGCAGGATATTGTTGGAAGGCACAGATAGATATAGGAAGGCATCTTCCTCCCTAGTCTTATATGAATAAAGGTGCACAGAGTCATGTATAATAATTCTATATTTATTACATAAGCTGGATACCTTGCCTTTTCATTGCACTTTCTGAATCATCTCTGCATTTCTTTTAATTAATTTCAAAAGTGTGCCATTACTACAAATAGAAAAACTAAACAAAAGTTTAAAACCCAGCAAGCTCAAACAAAACCAGATGAAACAGACATATAATCTTGTTTTTTTGACTTATTTCTATCCATTTTTCCAGAGGCCCATAGGCTGGAATATTTTCTGCTTTAAAGTACTCATATTTTTTTCCTTTATCCAGACCCCCAATACTTCTTTTCCCAAAAGGGCTGAGTAAACTCACATTTTCTGCCTTACATTAAATTCCATATAATATTCCCCATTGTTAAATGAACTTTAAGCCAGCAAAGTACTGAATTAGAGACCACTTTTTTCCTGGCAGAGCAGACAATATGATGTTCAGTATGAAATTAGCACACATTCTTTGATTAAATAACTAGATAGGGCTAATTTCTTCTTTCTTTCTTTCTTTCTTTCTTTCTTTCTTTCTTTCTTTCTTTCTTTCTTTCTTTCTTTCTTTCTATCTTTGTCACTGCTGTGGTTAACATCAGCAGCTTTCCTGGGGACATTCAAATGAAACTCAGGGAAAAAGTAAACATAGATAAAATTGCTATGCATTACTTTGTGATGCAGAGCTATATATCATTCATGATATCTTTATAATGCAATACTATTTGGATGTTTCAGTCTGGAAAGGAGCCCAAGTGTTTCCAGGCACACTAAGAGCACAAGAAATTATGATTGGGGACGATATTTAAACCACCTACTCTAAATGCCTAATTTAGGCATTGCTACTAATATAGTGTTTAAATTTAAGAGTGAGATAAGTGATCCAGGCCTGCCAGATCTTGCCTCCACTACAGCTGGTGGGAAAGAAATAGCTGTGACTCCTAATTTGAGCACTGGAGGTGGGATTCATCTCACCTACCTTCTCACACAGGAAAAATAGTTGTTTGAATCTGAGCTGGCAGCCCTTCTTTCAGTGGAGAGATGGAGACACCTCCACAGTGTCTCTCCTGCTGTCACCTGGTTCAGAAATGGGTGAATTTTTTCTAGAAGTCCATTTTCCTATTTGATAAGCTTAGACTTAGGTGAGTCACCTGTGCACACATGACCTGGGATGACTGAACCTGTGGTGGTCAGTGTGAGCAGGAAGGTGTGGCCACACCTCGCCACCAGCTCCACAGGGTGCTGGGCCGGTGCCTGGGAGCTGCAGGGCCTGGTCTGCAGGGGAAGGGGAGCCAGGAATTGGGGTGACAGCCAGGCTGGAAAGACAGGACCTAGTTGGTCCCAGAAAAATTAAAAATTAGATGAAAACAAAACTTAGTGAAGAGATGCATGAATTTTAAATGAGAATTTTAACTCAGTCATTCACATTTTCCACTTAAGGAGAATTTTCTGTATTAATAGAATAATTCCTCTGGAAGTCCTGCCACTTTTGCCAAGTATTGGGAAAACTCTTGACTATGTGAATAATGTGTGACCTTGTCATCAACTTGTACCAGGAGATTAAAGTGCAGGGATGTGAGAAGTCTGCCAAACTTTCCCTAGAGATGTTATGATGAAGATGCATTCTGAATAAATAGCATTGTCTGCTTGTGACATGTCCAGCCCTGGGCCAGCATCTGGGCTCTGCCCCACCTCTGCTCCCAGAGAGCACTGCTTGGCTACAAATGAGCAGAGACATGATGACAGATTCCTTTTCCTACAAATCTAACTGCACTTAGAAATTTGGGGTGAATGAACCAATCGAGCAGTTTTCCTACTTTCCCAAGTGATTTTTGAACTCACACATGTGTGAACAAAGCTTCTTGGAGATGAAATTTTAGGGGAAATCAAATAATTGTGTATTCTTTCTGAAACAGGCTTGTGATCTCATGGCAAATGTATGCAGGCAAGTCCTGAGTGTCAAAATCTACCGTGGCTTTAGTCTCACATGGGCTTCCTTTGCTTTTGCTGATTCCCAGACTTTAGATTCTACTTTGAACAAACCAATATTACAGCTTGCTGGAGCTCACAATTTTTGCATCCAATTGTATCAGTCATACATAAACAAGAAATTTAATGAATAATAATAAATTCAATAAAAATTTAAACAAATTGTAAAACAGTAAAATGAAGCCAAATAAATCATCAGTAAAGAAAAAGAATGACAAAGCAGAAAAGACCAATATCCAAAACCCATAAACCAGAAATTACCTTTAAGTCTATCTCATTTGTGCTTTAATGTTTACTTGAATTTGGTTCTGAATTCCTGGAAAGAGAGAGTGGAAGGAATAGCCTATGTCATCTTAGGGAAGAATTCTACATCATTTTCCATGCTATGAATGAGCTTTTCTCCAAGCTGCTGAAATAGAATCTTTCAATTACTTAATAATAAGAAAGAATTAAAAGGCAATCAGGAAGGAGGATGTTGAGACTCTCATTTTATGAATCACATTTTGGATTTCTGACATGTCTCTTTTTGTTCTTCCAAGTATTTTGATGGCCAATGAGATTATGTCTTGTCATTTCAGAGACTTTACAATCCTATTCCTATTTTCTCTATGTTGGTGAATACTCCCCTTCTCATTTGAGTGTAAAATTTCGGCTGGAAAAATACACAAAATATTTATTTTATTACTCTCTGGAAATGATGGATTGAAAATTTTACAGTTAAGCAACTCAGTTTCTGTTGCTTTTATAAACTTGCATTCTATAATTTCTAGTAGTTTTTTAATAATGTTCATGTGAATATTTAAAAAGTGCTAACACTGTTAGGCATGACAATGTATTATACTTATGTCCATTCAATCCTTCACTAAAATGAAAAGTCTAGCTATAAAAATTTACACTTCAGTTGACTTCAGTTGGCCTGTTTTGCTCACAGGGTACAAATGTACTGTCTGTAAAGCCCTCCCTCCCTGAGGACCTATGGTAGTCACTTAAAATCTGGATCCTTCATTAGCAGATTTTGAGTAAAATTCTTTGCTCTGTGTGTTGTCATTGATAATATTTTATGCTGAGAGGCAGCTTCTGAAAACATTTTTTGATTAGCCATAGTTGTCATTTTCTCCTGTTGCAAATGTATGGGTGACAGTGATGTAAGTGAAATCTGAAGGCTGACTCTGGCCCTGTCTCATCACTGAAGCTGTCATTCTCATGTACAATGGAGAAACCACACTCTCCAGATGTGAATGTGAGTTTGCCTCTTGGTGAAGGTAAAGAAACTTGTGACAGCTGCAGTTTTTTGGTCCCAGTCTCTGACCATAAGGTAACAACTTCCAACCTTGGGGTTGCTGTAGCATATTTCAAGCTAAAGAAATTATGTAGAGCCTCATTAAACTTTGGGAAGCTCAATACAAGCACAGTTGTCAGCTCTGACATTTGTACATTTTGAACAGAGTCTGTAGAAGGTCCCTTTTCAGAAACATAGTCTGTTGTAAATCAGAGTAATAAATAAATAGCCTGATGTCTGAAATTAGCTCATGCTGAATGGCACTGAACATGCACTAGAAGAGGCAGAAGAGACAACCAGTAGATGCAGCAATTTGTGCAGCAGGTTCTGGTTTCTGCTCCCAGATCTTTCAGAAATGCTTCCTAAGAACTTTTTGAGGAATTTTGGGGTGTCTACTACCACTGGGAAGGGGTGGCAACAGTGAGATGAGTTGGCTGGCAAGCTCTAGTCACTTCTAGTGAGCTCTGTCAGATGTTCTCCTGAGGAGGATGCAGCCCTGGGTCCTGGGGTTGCTGGGATGCCAGTCCGCCTCTCGGGCTGGGGAAGAAGTGCTCCTTGCCTGCAGGAGGTGTGCACTGGGGAAGGGGCTGTGCAGCCAAGTGAAGCAGCTGTGGGAAGAGGTCACCAGGCAGTGCAGCAACAGAGGAGGTTTGAAAAACTCTGACTGAATCTTCTTCATGAGTGCAAAGATCTAACTGCATTGAGCGAGGACTAGACCAAGGCTGAGCTTACTGTAGATTTCCATGATGGTAAAGGCTGGAATCCTGTGGCTGCTCATACTGGGAGGATAACTCCTGCTCCATCTGCAAGTCAGCAGCTACAGTGGGGGTTCAGTGCCCAGGTCACACATGAAGGGCTGAGAGCTGTGTCCAATGAAGCATCTGAGCAGGCTGAGCCTAAGACTTGCAGCAGCGTCAGGAGGAAGCAGAAGTACGAGTTGTGGGAAACTCCCTGCTGAGAGGGATGGGCACCACCACCTCCTGGTCTGACCTGGGGTCTAGAGATGTTTGCAGCTTGCCAGGAATTTGGATCCAGGGCACCAGGTTGCCACCAGATTATCCCCCAGTGCTGCTCTTCTCTGTGGGCACCAACACTTGTAGGGGAAACCCGAACTGTAGCAAGCATGACATTGAATTTGAGGTGAAGGCCAAGGGCCCAGGGGCCCAGTTGGCATCTCCTTGATTCTTCCAGTGAGAGGAAGGGACCTGATGAAAAATGGATGGACCATTGGGTCAACAAACAGTTATACAGCCAGTGTTGACAACAGAGATCCTCTTTTACAAGCTTGGGATCCTCTCTGAGATTGCAGCAAGTACCATGGGGTAAATGATCTTTGTCAACAGGCTGGCCAGCCTGGGGAGGAGAGCTTTAAACTAGGAATAAAGGAGCAGCCAGGGGAGATGGTGATGATCCACAACCAACTGAAAAGATTGTGGACTGGACTGGTAAAGGCTGGCAGAAGAGACCTTGAAAACAGTTTAGAAGAAGGCTCCTGAAGAGCTCATTGATTTTAAAAGATCATCTTCCACAAGCTCAAATTTTATCTACCCTGATGAAAGTTCAAGAAAAGACAGCAGGAGACCTGCATGGATGAGCAAAGAACTCTCAATATAAATATCAAAACCAATTGAACAGAAGTTGGTGCTTCTCTAGGAGAAATATGACTCAGAAGGGATACAGAGGCACTGTCCAAGCATGCACAGGTGAGGTTAGAAAAGCCAAAGGCCATCTGGGGTTGAATCTGGAAAGAGTCATAGAGTGATTGTAATTAAGAGACCACTTAGACTGGGACTGTCTGTGACAGACACTGTAAAAACAAAAAATGCATGCTCTTGAACTCAGGAGTGCTGGTAAAGAAACAATGGTAAAAAAAATCTATTCTATTTAGTCCTGTGTGGGCTCAGACTTTCTGCACATAAACTCAGACTCACCCAGCCCTGGATGCATTTAAATTAGGGGTTGTTTTAAGCTCCAACATGGTCAGCATGCAGTAGACAGATACTTTCAGAAGACTGCTTACATTTTGCATAGGCTGACTGCTCATTTTGCCCACTGACAGATGGCAGAATCAGACTTATATTCCCAATACCTCTGTTGATTTAAAAATGTCAGGGTGGATATATGTGGTCCTGAGTATATTGCTTTGAGAAAGAAAGTAAAATTGTAATACCTCTTGGTATTTTCCTTCTGCTATTTTCAGACAATTCAAAGGGATGTGATCATCCTTCAGTTGGAGAAAGATGTGAATAGAAAAATGAGGAAAAGTACAGCAGCAAAAACAGAAAAAGAAGAGGAAAAAAATTTAGTTCTAGGTAGATGGAGCCAAAGGGAATAGAAAATAGGGTTTCTGTGGCCTCAGTCACCTGCAAAAGTGTAACACCATCTCAATTACCCTTCATCTAAGTCTTCCACAGGGAAATGGAAAGCACTTACCTCCCTCAGAGAGGATTATGTGTTAAAAGGATGACAAAGGTGATGATTTTTTTTGCTTTCTCCCTCCAGTTAAATCTTGGATTGCACAGCAATTGTCATATTTTACTTGCACACCTCTGGATAGGCTGATTTTCTCTGTCTTCTGAAGGTCAGCATTTCAGAGACTTGCTGAAATATCCATGAGACCCCAAAGTAGGACTCTCAAGATGAGCAGAAGGCTTGGCATGTAGAAGAGTCTAAGAACAAAGCAGCCAACATCCTTTCTCCAGAGACAAAACACATTTTGTCTGTGACATTCTTAGTCTCCATCTGCTCAGGAGAGGGAAAGTTTCCCATATGGTACTGCAGTGGGCTAGTGATTCACTCTATTGACTCACTCCACAAAATGCACAATTGAATGTTAAGTAACTGAAGTCAGCTTTAATGGATACAGCATATGTATACTTCATGAATGCAAAATATGTAAACTATTATTATGTCACCTCTTTTTGTGCTGGTAGTACTGCATTGATTACTGATAGATTCTTAATTGCTTATTAATCAGAATTATCATTCTCTGAATAACTTACATTTTGAATTATCAGTTCAGAATCAAAATTAGAAACAAATCTATTTCTGCCATGTCACATTATATTTTACATTTTTCATATTCCTTTCAGTAATATCTCGAGTCAAACACATGTTAGGTAGTTAAGATAGTGGTTTAGATCTGATGTGAAATCTTACATTTCTAGAGAAAAAGATGACTGACTCACAGCTAGTCTTGTTCATGTATCACAAATTCTTTCTGTGTTTTTAAAGAACATTGATTTTTAAATCTGTGAACATGGGGACAGTTCATAAGACAGTTTATTATGAGATAGTCAGAACAAGGTTAAGCAACTGACGCTTATCCTCATAGACTGCCAGGTTCATGATACCACAGTGATCTTAGTTAATGTTCTGCAGGAAACTGCAGGACAAGAGAGATTTGAGGGGAAATATTCTGTTTCTGACAAGGATGTGGGACTGAAAACTGATTAGTCAAGTTAGAGGATCATTCCAGAGTTGTGTAACAGTGACAGCAAGTTTCAAATAACAAAGAAAAAAAAAATCATGTCCAGGATTTCTGGGGAAAAGATTAACCATAATGTATAGTTATGCTACTGCTTGGCTTTGGGATGCTTTAGTGTGTTTCCTCAGGCAATGGAAACGTCTGTCTGAATTACATCCATCCAAGCTGTGAAGTCTGGTGTCAGTGTTGAATGGACATAGGAAGCAGGGAGATTTTCTTGATCATTAAGTTTTCAGTCATTTTCCCCTCACTTCCTTGCTAGCTGCTCCTGAAGCTGAGCAGTGCTGGGTACAGACTCCTCTCTGAGTGGTGTTGGAGGGATTGCCAAGCACTGAGGGCTGTGCCCTTCATGTGCAGCCCAGAGATGTTGACCAAGGCTTGTCCATCTCCTCAGCTTGGCAGGATCCCACTAATGCTGTCCCTCGGGCTGGGCTGCTCCTGCCAGGTCCTGTGGATGGGCTCCAGCTGTACCCCCAGCTGAGGCAGGAGGATCCCCACCAGTTCTGGAGCACCCCAGCAGTCAGAGCAGACACATGCACTGAAATAAGTCCAGTTAACCATGCACAGCTTCAGCAGACAAGGCAAACAAAGCAAACCCAACCTGATTCAAATTTGGAAATTTCTCTCCTCCACTCACTAAATAATCTGCAAGTAATTGAGCAAAGTCAGCCATCTGCCTGTGACACCACTGCTTACAAAAAACTTGACACACCTCATCTACTCAGGAATACAATTTTTTTTCTCTTTATAAAGAACTTACAGACTTTGCCTGTCCCACACAGAGATGTGCAGAAGGTTCTGTTGTACCCTCTGTATCAATGGAAACCATGAGGAACTGCTGGTAAAAAGAAAGAGGTTATTTGCTTGTGAGGCACTTGCATTTAGTGGGAGCTTTCCTACAGCTTTTTAGTAAGTGATTGCAGAATTGGGGCTGGGTCAGTGTTTAAGAGAATGTTGTTTTTTTTTAACTTGAGATAAAAATGGCGATGCAGCCAGTTTCAACAATGATATTTGGAGTACTGAGAAACTGTCTTGGGGAAACTAGGGGAAGGAGGGAACAGACTACTTTCCCCAGACTCAAGGACTGAGAGTAAATAAAGGCATTTAACACAACAACCCTAAAATTTAACTAATTTTAACAAAAAGACAAAAAAAAATCCTTTTTTTTATTAAATGGTCACCTGTGGTATCCCATCCTTAAGTGGAAGTGAACACCCAAAATTTGTAGAATGGTTGAAAGGAATGACAAAAGTCAGAGGGTCTGCAAAAGCTTAAAAAGTTTTATTAGTAAATTATACACTTGGCATGGAAATTGGTACAAGTCAGTCCCTTACCTCTTAGAATAAGCACACAGCAGTGGGTTTCAAATTAAGGGGTAGGGTGAAAGAGAAGAGAGAGAGATGAATTAAGGAGAGGGAGACAGAAAAAGGAATAAAGCAGAAAGAAAAATCACCAGTCCTGGCTCCAGTATTGATGGAGCTGATGGAGTGTCCAGGCTTGTGGGGTACACACATGCCTGGGCTTCTTGGGGTTTCTTTTTACAGATAAGTTTTCCACACCCTAGAGGTAAGTCACTTGCTTTCTCTGTAAATTAGGCAGCATGTGCAATCCATTCTTCTAGACCTTTCTGGAAATGGGTCAGAGGACCACAGGGGTTGTTGGTGGTCTTGGTTGCCCTCCCCTGGGTTGGCTTTTGCCAACAGCCCATGGCCAGTTCTTGACCTCATTCCTGCACTTGCACAGCATTGGGTTGTGCTTATCCCCAGGAGCCAGAACAAGGAGCTGCTGCCCAACCTGTGCATGGTCCCTGCTCCAGCCACATCCTTTCCTTCCTCACAGCTCGTTATTGCCAACCACCCTTGGGTGGCTCCACGGCTGTGTGGCTGTGGGTGTTTGAGACAGGCACATTTGTCCCTTCATCTCCTGGGCTTCTACAGCACTCAAAGTTTTTTGGTAATCTAAAATGGCATAGCTGTTGCACTTCAGTCATTCAAAACATCTTTTTAGTCTATATAAAAATTTGAAATAATTTAATTTACAATCCTAAAATTCAATTTAATTTGAAACGTGAAGCAACTGTAATTCCACTATACCTAGATCTCTAATCCCCTTGGGCTACTTTATAATGACTATATTCCTGGGGATATAATTTTTTCCTGTTTTTCCTGTAGAAATCTCTCTTCTTAAATAACTGAATTATAGAATTTGAAGCCTCTCTATCTGAAAGTCATTCTTTGATTTCTTTTTACTAGCCAAAAATATTGAAACTTTCTACTTTCAACTTTTTCCCTTTTTATAAATAGCATCAATACATATGTGTATACATATATGTACATATTTATATCAATATATATAAACACACATATGTATAAATACTCCAGTGTGCAAGACAACTGCTTTGCAACACAGATATACCTGTTGATCCAAGGAAGAATTTTCACTTTGGTTCATAAACATACCAAGCAGTGCTTCCTTTTCAATAAATGTTATACATTCATTTCAGTTTTTCAGGAAAGAAATAAATGTAGTTTTGAAGAATAAACCATGAAAATGGAACACATTTTTTTCCAACTATTTTTTGGAATGACGGGAGATGAAATCACACCTTTTATTTTTGTTTTTCCCTGAAGTTTCAACATTTCCAGAACTTGTATATTTTTAAGAATATGCAGTAGCTTCTCTAAGCTTTTCTGGGGGGTCCCCTTAGGATTTCTGCTCCTGAGCACTTGGATTCTTGCTAAAGGCACAAGATGAAGTTTTGTGGTTTAAGTTTGTGCCCATGTGTGTGTGTTTGGGCTGGGAATCAGCTGTGGGCTCATGGCCCCTGCCACAGCTGGGTCCAGGAACTCGCCTTGACCCCACTGCCCTGGTCCCCCTGAACCTGACAGCCTCCTCACTCACCCTTCCTCAGTTTCCTCCAGTAAGAGGATTTAAAATATCTCAAGGAAATTACAAGATATTGTGGTCAAAACATCTGGATTTCACCAACTCCTGCCCTCTCTTTATCTCTTTAGAGTGGTTCATTGAGGTTGCACTTGTTTCTGCTGAAAAAGTGTCATATTAAGGCTTCTTTTTTGTTGTAGTTCCTTAATTTAAGCTCCATACACAGATTCTATTGTCACCTTCAGAAAGTTTTTGTTCAGAATACCTGACACTCACTCTTCCACCCTCCTCACTCCAATCAGAAGGATTTGTGGGGCTCCAAAGTGCCCCATCACCAGAAATTGTTTTCAATTTCATACTTATATCAAGTTACATAAGGTTCAAGTCAGAAAAATAAAATAAAACACAGAAGTAATGAGAACTATTGAATTTACAAAATTCACTATGTCCCAGAAAGTTAGTTATAGGAGTTCTAACTTATATTTCAAAATAAACAAAACATGCAGTGGAAAACAAAAAAACAAACAAACAATAAAAACCAAAGAAAAACCCCCACCAAAACTGATCCCTCCTGCTAAACAACAAATTTGACCTCTTTTAAGGCTACCAGCCCATCTGTTCTAACATGCTGTCTCTCTCTGGTTTCAAATGGATAAAGGCAGACAGTGTTCCTCCAGTGTCACACAGGCTCACACTTTGGTGACATTTAAGGTGTGCAAACTTGTGAGCAGAGATTTAGAGAATAAAGGGAAATTAAGGCTTGAAGGCTGTGTTTTTTAAAACAGCAAACCTTTCCCTTATGTTCTGGTGAGATTTTGGGCTGTGCACCTTGTACACCAGATGGGAACACTTTTCTGTTTGCTTGGTCTTGGTAATTTTTTTTCTGTTTTCTTAGCTGGTTTCACATTTCTCTGTAACAACCTTGGCCTCCACTTAAAAAAAAATCTGAACACCTGACCCTGGCTACACGTTAGGAGGCCTGTTTGGTGGGAAGTGAATGCTGGAATGTTTCAGTTTTCAGAACTGTAAAGATTCAGATTTATAGTCAGTCTGTTTATACTCTATCATATCATGTGTGGTAGCATAGGATATCAAAGCAAGAAAGCCTACGGGGATACCACCATTTGAAATGAAAAATTGTTCCTGCGTATGGCATAATGCAGCACAGATGGAAAGTTGTGCTTTTCTGTTTTACTCTTTCTGTACATTACTCAGGCAATAAATACTGGACAAATCAAGCAGTCATTTCTAAGGCTCTATATAACCTATTTTACCAGTATCAGCTGCTATAGTTTTATATTCCCTAGAGAAAAGCTGCCTGGGTTCCCAAGTTTTATAAGGCATTTCAAGGAGACCTCACAAATAAAAATGGATGGAAAATATGGCCTGTTTTTTAATAACAGTAAAGTTAACTCTGGATTTTCATATGACAGTCAAAGCTCTCACTAGTGTATTGCAGCCTTATCAGTCTTCAAAGCAGCATTTATTCAATGACTATTACTTGCTTGTTTCATCTACTATGAATTCTACATCATTATTTCAAGGGCACAGCACAACTGGAATACACCACAGCTGTGTCACCTCAGGTCTGGGCTTCATAACCTGGGAAGGGTTATCCCACATTTGGTGTAGCAGACGTGCTCTGACACCTTCTCTCTGAAGGAGGCCACAAAGGATTCCCAAAGCACATTTGCAAAGCCTACTTGGATAATAACATTTAAAGCAGTGCCTGGGCAGGGTGGGACATAGGTTTGAAGAGAACTTTGCTCTGATCCAAAATACCTGATGTATGATAAGGCTCAGCATAGGAAAGCCTTCCACCCTCTCTCCATCACCTCCACTTGTGATTAGAAACCAGGGGAAAGGGACCAGATCACCCACAACAGCTCAGCACCTGCCCTGACCCTGGGCTATTGTGCTGGGAACAAGAAGGTTTGTTTTGATGGATGCTTTTCTATTGCTGAACTGAAAAAGAGCTGTAGGTAAGAGAAAATTACCTTTCTCCAGAGCAGGTGCACCTGTCTATGAAAAATCTTTAAAATTAGGGGCAAGATATCTTTCAGGAAAAAGAGACACCCCCAAAATAAATACTGAGCAAGCTGTGAGACTCCTCACACAGGCTCACAACTGCCATGCTTTGCAGAGCACTAGGAAGCAATAGTATCAGTATCTTTTCTGTGTCTTTTATATCCTAATGTACAATTAAACAATGGCCCCACAATATAGAAAATCAACATTCCTTGAGCCTTTTATGACTCTGAATCACATTATCCATATCCAGCAAGGTAATTGCCACATTTTCTCTTCTTTTTCAAAATATCAGTATTTCCTTTTTCAAAGGAAATGCTAAAAGTAAAAAGGAAAAAGAATTTTTTAGAAATATTAGTTTAAATAGAAGAAATAATTACATATAGGAGTCTGCACTGCAATATTTTGCTTGTAGTCTGGGTGGAAAAAACCCTTGATATTTGTAGAAACAAAGTCATAGCAATTTTAGTCATATCAAGCTTCCTCTTCCATGATACAAGCTGACTTCTGTCCACTTGGCTTTTCCACCTCCCTGTTTAGCAGGTGTCATAACACCCCTGAAGCTGAAGTCAGTTCTGCAGATAAGGAAAGAAGGCCAATTTCAGCATCTGACAACAGTCTTTCCTTAAGATAACTTTTGGTGAGACAGAAAATACTTTCCCTCCTTGCTATATCCCTGTGTGATAATTTCAAGCTTTTTTTAACCAACAGAACTTACAGGGATTCAGTTTGGAGTGGTCAAAGGCTAATCAGTGAAATATAAATCTTTGGTGGGTTTTATTTGTTAATATGCTTCATATTACAGATATTAATTTCCCCCTATTTTCAAGACTGTTAATTTCTTATGTAGCACCTGTAATTTATTATTGTTATTAATTAATTTTTAGAATAGTTGGATATTTCTTTCCAACTGATTTCCAGAATCTACATTTTAAAATATTCATAGCATCATAGAATAATGAAATCTTTAAGATTGAAAAAGACCAGTAAGATCATCAAGTCCAGCAATTAAATCAGCACTGCCAAGTCCACCACTAAACTGTGTCCCCAAGTATCCCATCTACACATTTTTGAACACTTACAGGGATGGTGATTCCATCCCTGGGAAGCCTGTTCCAATGCCTGACAGCCTTTCAGTGAATAATTTTTTTCTAATATTTAATCTAAACCTCCTCTGACACAACTTGAGGCCATTTCATCTTGTCCTAAAACTTTAAAACAAAAGGATAAAAAGGTAAAAAAACCCAAACCAAAACCCAACAAAACTTGAATTATATTTTGAATCAAGGATTTGAGTTGGAGTTTTGTTTCTTTGGTTGGTTTGGGTTTTTTGTTTGTTTCCCCTAAGCCTTTATTTGTTTGAGTTTTTTTAAGACAGACTGCAGGACTGTGTTTCATATCCAAGGCTGAGTATGTAAAACCAACTTAAAGTCAAAAAGAAGCCAATAGATAATTGGAGTGGCCACAAAGGTTACAGCTAAACTAATAAACTAAACCAGGTCAGCACATGGGTCTGAGTATAGAATGAATGCAACTATTCATACTCTGAAATGTTTCACACAGTTTTGGTCTCAGCCAGTGCTACAGTGGGGAAAATCTGGGAGCCAGCTCAGGCCAGAAAATGCTCTCCATGGGCAGGCTGAGGAAGGGTTAAGAGAGTTAAACTCCATAGATGTGAGCCTTTCCATGCTATTTGTCCAAGAGCAGTCCCAGGATGTTTTATTTACCTCTACAAATGCAGTCAGGGATGACAGGGGTAAAGGAAGTTTTGAGGAGAGGAAGAGGTTTAGTAGGAAATTGCTGTGCCAATGAAATTTGTTGCACTTCAAGGTCAACTAAACCCATTTTTGGCTTAAGGTCAGAATACCAAACACCATTTTGAGAATGCATATTCCAAGAAATTCATATCCTCTTTTTACTCAGAGTTGGAGACATTTTGGAAAAGGTTCTGGCTCCCTAATACATAGAATTAACTCAGTCTCAGTCAACTTGTCTGGACTCAGACATTTTCAGCCCTAGGTTTAAAGTTCCCTTTCCCCATGTTTTAACCAGAGCATTACTGTTTTTCTTTAATTTACTTAATGCAGAGGAGTGGTTTTATTGTTGTGGCTTGCTATTTTTATTACAATAGAAAGACATTTTTTTAAAAAAACAGTTATTGTTTCCAAGCTTCAATAGTTTTTATAAGCAAAAAGCCCTATAAATGGTGTCTGACAAAAAACTTGACATGAATAAGGGAGTATGAGGCCCTACCCAGCGAGGTACTGAGCAGCCTTGTGAAAGTTGGGCCAGATGGCTTCGTTAGGGATAAACAAAAAGAGTGAAGAGAGAGCAAGCAGTAAGAACCATTTAAGGACTATGGAGACAGAAGAGACTTTGACCCCTGGACCACCTCAGACTGAGAAAAAAAGGTTTTTTTTTTGTCAGAAACCATTCTGTGACTCAGAAGAATATATGATCATGAGATATATTCTTACCTAGGTCCTTACTATGCCTTTGTGACTTTTAAAAGACTTCTTAAAATAAGAAAGCTTTTTTTTTTCCTTCTGTGTCTCAATTCCTTCTTTGGGAAAAAATCTGTTTCAGTCTCATCCTTACATCATTCTGCCTTAATGCATCCCAGCTGGAGGGACTTTCCCTTCATAATCATCATTTTCCCCAGTTTGAGGCAGATCCACTACCCCTTCTTGACCTGCACTTGTGCTGCTTTAATTGGGGTTGGAGTTAGCACAGGATTTGGGCAGCCTTCACCATGTGAATGCTGCAGTGCTTACCTTATAAGCACCCTGAGGCTTCAGAACAACATCCAGAGCTCAGAATTAGTCAAAAGGTAGACCAGTGAAAAACAGTAATAGAAATTCTGCACACTGAATGAGAGTCACTTAAATGCTAATGAAGAGAAATATTCAGCATAGAGGGGTAAAATTCCTCACTTTTCCAGTCTATGAATACCCCAAGTAAGGACTTTAGGCAGGCATTGGTGTCTCCTGTAGTTCAACACCTTGTTTTGAGGAAAGACACCTACTGTTGCTACAGACCATAAAGAAGTGTTTCCAAAATTAATGCTTTACATCCTTGTTTCTGCAGTTTACATAGAAAACCCATTGATAATATGTATGAATTTCCCCCTTAGCAGGGAGCAGATACCTGGATTACTTCTTCCAGTTCAGACTCCATGCTGGAATTGGCTTTTCTTGCTCGTTTCTGGCCCCTTCCACAAGTTATGAATGTTCTGTTGCTTAGAAAGACATTCCCACTGGAAGGTCAGGGAGATGCCCTGCTACAACCAAGAGTGTGAACTTCCTCCTGGGAATGAGGATGTGAGCATCAGCCCCTTCTTAAAGAGACATTTAAAGAATCCCTACAGAAGGCGACTTTTACAAACACCTGTCATAATTTGGAAACAAATTCTTTGCTCAAAACCAGGAATAAAATGCAGGTCATGATTCTTGGATGAATTTTTCAATTTCTGGAGTAAGAAAAAAAAATCCCCCAACTGTCTGGGGAGATTTTGTTTTGGTTTGGTTTGGTTTGGGTTTTTTGAGAGGTGGGAGTTGTTAGATTTTGTTATTGTTGTTGCTGTGTTTTGTTTGTTACTCTGTTGGTTGGTTTGGGTTTTATTTTTTGTTTCTTTGGTTGGGTTTGGCTCGGGATTTTTGTTGGTTTGGGCTTTCTTTTCATGGAAGGTGAGGCATTCTGCGAGCACAGCCGAGGAGGGGAGGCAAGGATGGCTTCAGCTCGGGTGCAGCATCAGCTGAGCAGCTCAGCCAAGTGTGCAAGCATTGGCAGATGAGAAAGATGCTGCAGTCTGAATGTCAACACATGGTCAAATACTTCTCAGTAGCCCAAGTGTGATGCTTAAAAATCCCTTTGTGGCTAATGTCTAGTGAAAGGATGCGTTGCTTGGCTGGAACAAAGAGCGTTACACCACAGACAGAAATGGAAGCTCTCCAAGTACTCCTGTTGTGCCATACAAAGCAGCATCTCTCTTGGTCCATGCCATTTTCCCTTGTGAGGGAAAAGACTTTTCCTGATACAGGGGCTACAGTAAACTGTGCAGATAATGGAATAGCAGAGAGAATTCACAATAAATTTTTGGCTAAGCTTTGGGCTGTGAAAATGGCTTAGTTGGGTTTGGGACAAGTTTCATTCCCTGCAGTGGGTCTTGTGCCAGCCTTATTAATGCACTGCCATGTGGAAAATACTGGAAATAAAAAGACTGATCCTTTGAAAAATGCTTTAGTGGACTTGATGAGACAGAATAAAAGAAAGGACAAGTTATGATGGATAGGGATAGGGGGTGCTTGCTGACTGCCTGCAGGTCATTCCCAAATCAGTTAGAACAGCTGCAGAGGGGAAAAAAGCAATTTAAAAATAAACAAAACAGATTTGCACCCATTACAATCACTGCCTTTGCCAATCTTTGCACTCAAGCCTGGCTTCCTGGAGTGAAAGAAGAAAGACATCAGATTTCACAAAGGAATATTAATAGAAGGAATAGATGAACTTAAGAAAGAAAAACGACTAAGATGAATACAACTTGCTTTTGGTGTGAACAGATGGGTCATGGAATAGTCTGAGGGGTAACTAATGGGACATTGATGCTTAATTGAACAAAATAGACAATTAGCAGCTGAAGGAAAATCTGGAGAACAGTAAATAAGGCTAAGACCAGGCCAGTTCTACAGAGAGATCTGAGATTCATCATAAATAGTATTTAACTCACATTTTAATATATTCAACTACAATGAAATTGGTCATATTTATAGGGTAAGATTCTACTTTCGAAATTAGTGATGCTGCAGATGATACAGGGTCACTGTAGCCAACCAGTTGAGCACCCATTTCCAGCACTATTAAGGTGTGGAAAGACCCCATGGGAACTTTTGAAGTGGAAACAAGGAAAATTATAAAGCAGTAGTAGTGTGGCTCTCCTTGGCACTAATGAGAGCATTACTGTCAGTTCTGGAGTCTGTGTTAAAGGTTATTAGAAAAGTCTGACAAGAGTTATAAGAACCAGTCACAGGAAAAACATGTTTTCAGCTGGAGGATAAAAAATTTTCATTTCTTTAGTGCATCCAAGGGAGGGCTAAAAGGTGACTTGTTTGTAATGCACAAGTACAGCCTTTGAGAGATTGTTTCTGAGTGAAAAAGGCTCTTCATCCAAACAGATAACTTGCAATTTAGTAGTTTGAATGATGAAATTTTAAATAAAAATACCATCTCACAGCAGTTAATTTTATAGGCATTTCACGCATTCATCATCATTTAAGTTCTTCAAATAAAGACTGGATAGCTTTCAAAAAGACAGCTGCTCTATCTCAAGCAGGAATTATGAGTTTTATTCAGGTATTACCAAGCAATATTCTCCTTTCTGCCTTGTGTTGTGTGTTAAAGGCAGAAGGAATAGCAGTCATTTTGGACCTTAAAATATAGGTCAGTACTGGGAAAGCTCCAAGTACATTGCAAACATACAAGTGGCAGCAATTTCTAAGAAATCTCATCAAAATGTGAGTTGTGCATAACAAGCATCTGCCTCCATTGGGTTTTAATAAGTATTCAAGGACTTCATTATTTTGAGCCTCAGAGATGCAGACTGAGAATCCAGATTTATTTTGCACTGAATAGTTCTGCTCTGCTAACAAGAAAGTGATCTTTGCTTATCTTTCTGTACAGAATGACACAAGATCTCCATCAAGTACATTTCTCACATTATTACATGAAATCCCTTGACTAGCCCTTGCAGGCTCAGGAACGTAGCAGCCTTTAAAAGCCCTCAGAAAAAAAAGGAAACCTGGATCCCTCACCTTTTTATTAGTTGGAAGGGAAAAGCATTCCCTTGTCAATCTATCAAGAACCATGATTTAAGCATTAGCTGTTAAACCAAGTAATGACATGAGCTGAGGTGATTATATACTTGCAGGTACCAAATGCTCATCATTAAATGTAAGGACATACCTAAGGAGCTGTGTAATCTAAATAGCACCAAGTCCTTATGACCATCCAGTTGCCCTATTTATTTCACATTTGATTTTATTTTTTAATAATGCTGATGCCGGAGGTGCTACTTAAGA
Source organism: Notiomystis cincta (assembly GCA_013398075.1). Classification (NCBI taxonomy): domain Eukaryota; kingdom Metazoa; phylum Chordata; class Aves; order Passeriformes; family Notiomystidae; genus Notiomystis; species Notiomystis cincta. The sequence goes on along the minus strand of VZRX01024048.1, from coordinate 33,844 downwards.
AGTTCAGAGAGGCAGGAGCAGCAAGTTCCATCAGCTTTATAATAAATGGGTGTGTAAGAGGAAACCAGCCAAAGGGCAAGCATTTGGAGGTGAGATATTGAGAACACCTGCTCCTCCCTCAGCACACTTATGATTAAACATTTTACTTAGTATGTGAGCTGAAATGTGTTATGTTAAACTGGGGTCAGAAGGCACAATGTAATTATGGTTGTTATTAATACTACAGAGGCCAAACAGAAATCATGTTGGGAATGAGAGTGTGTGACTGCAAGAAGGAGTAAATCTCCTTGGGTAAGGAATTGCATTCTGAGTGGAGATGATAAAGAATGTTTTACTGGAATTCTCCAGATCTGTAATAGTAAGGTTTCTCTTCAGGAAAGCATCAATTTCTGTGTTGTTTTTTAAACTTATCTTAGTAAAACACAAAAATAAATTAAAAAAAATAAAAAGAACCCAAACAACCAAACAAACCCAAACCTCTTAGTCCAAATCATCATTCTTTAATGCATTCTGATTTTTTAACAAAATCTGAGTATTTTTGTGTGAGTCTGTGCTGAAGTGTTCCTTCATCTCCTAAGAAGTTTTGCTTCCTTCCTTGAGAAATACCCAGTGTTTTTCACCTGAAGGCTGGATGACCCATGGCTGCTGTGCCTGAAGATAGAACATGGAACACAGACACACAGACACAAACACAGACACAGATACACCCTCCAAGTCATGGAGCTGGTCTGTGCTTAAACATCTTTAATAATCCTTGATCATTTAATGATATAAATTTAAAGATTCAGTCAATTTTTGAAAAAGCAATTAATGAAGCTAGGCTTCAAGATGTAATTTCACACATTTCTTACTGCAACAGCTGCACAGGTTGGAGACAGTGCTTTCACAAACTGCAGAAGAGCAGGAATTAATGTCCTGGTGTAGTGCGGTTTAACCTCAGGTGACAGCTAAGCACCACCAAGCTGCTCACTCACTTTCACCTGGAAAATGGTTAGTTGAGGTAGAGGCAGCTCAGGAGGTAAAGCAAAAGCCAAGCACACAAGCAAAACAGATAAGGAATTAGTTTAATACTTCACATCAAGCAGGGAGGTAGCCAGTTATCTCCAGGACAGCAGGGCTTTGTTGTCCAGAATGGTGACTTGGAAGACAAAATGCTTTGGTCAGCTGGGCACAGCTGCCCCAGCTGTGTCCCCACTCAGTCTCCTGTGCACCTCCAGCCTACTGCCTGTTCAGGAAGTGTAATGAGCAAAAAAGGCCTTGTCTGTGCTCAGCAATAACTAAAGCTATCTGTATTATCAACACTGTTTTCAGTACAAATCCAAAACATAGCCCCATACCAGATATTGTGACAAACAGTAATTCTATCACAGAAAACTCAATATATTCTTCATTCTTTTTCAGATGTATACACTGGATTATGGTTTTTAATATAAAATTAATATATATGTACAAGCTCTTAATATTTATAAGACTAAACTCTCAAGGTAAATCAAGTATAATAAGAGGCAATAACTAAAGCTCTTGATAAATATGGTAAATAAGTGTAACTGCTCCTAGCACAATATTTGAGTGCCTCTCAGGGAAGCTAGCAATTCTGGTTTCTTACCAGAAACTTTCTTCAAAGTTCAGAGACAGATACTGAGTATGTTAGTATTTTACTGATTTTATTTATCTTGAGCAGCACTTTACACAGCAGGACAATTACTGTAAGGGGTGAGATGCAACCAGTCCTTTTTCCTGTAATCAGGAAATAATTATATCAGCAATAATTTTACAGAAAGGCAAGTATAAAATTTGGTAGATATTAGACCCCATTCCTAAAGGCATGCATCCTGAATCTTTCTGTCCCTGATTTAAAAAGAAAGGGCACTATAATTAATTTTGACTGTTGAGCAGCCTTGTTACTGGAATCAGAAAAGAAATTTTTTCTGAATTTTACCTAAATTTGACTTTAACAATTCCCTGTGGTGATGTCTTACCTAGTCTAATTGCACAATTTATAATTTAAAATACATTTGTTGGTTTTGAAGCTTAGCCTTTTTTGATTAACTGAAAGGTCATCTGCCTATGTACTATGAATTAGGTTGTGATGCCTACTGTTGGTCCCATATGTTGATTGAAAGGCTTAAGTTCCTTAAATTTTATGACTTTGTCTGCAATTAAAATTTTCCCTGCCAGGTGTCTGCCACAATTTGATTTTACAACAAAAAAACCCAAACAAACAAACAAATCCCAGATAAAACAAGAAAGCAGTTTCTTCCAGTGACAAATGCCCTGTGTTTTTAAATGAAGCCATTCATATGACTGTTTAAACTGAAAAACTGAGTGCTCAGCTTTTGAGCAGGAGCTGGAAAACTGAAAGGCTGTCTTGGTATCATAGGTGTGTCTTTATCCCTCCTGTCCTAATTATTCCAGATATGATCAAGTTTTGAATTTCAAGTTTGAAACCAGCTACTCTTAGTGAACTCATGCTCTGCAGAGCATATTAACTGAATTCTTAACATACCATCCAGAATTAAGCACAGAAAGTTGCACTACAATCTCACAGTTGCAAAAATACCAAATATTAGGAATTATGCAGTGCCAGAATTGAATTGACACACAGAATTAGCACTCTCCTTTTGCTTATGTAATGATCTTTAATTCTATAACACTCTATTTTTTTATTTTGGCAACCTTTAAAGCACAGAGGAAGAGTAATCAAATCAGAATAAACATTTAACTCGCCTTTTCATTCTTCTTGCTAAGGTCAGCATATTCCTTTTCTATGAGTGCCCTACAACCATTTCTCATGCTCCTACCATATGAACTTTTTTCTTGCTTCTCAAAGTTCATAAAGTAGAACAGGACAGTCTACCACATGTAACTGTGATATCCTCACTAAGGAAACATGAAAGTCATAGCCCCATCCTAGACTGTCCTGACCAATCTATTGGCTTATTCTGTGGTGGAGTGACTGTATCAGGGGTGTCATCTACATGCACTTCTGCAAGGCCTGGTAGAGTGCCCCACAACATTCTTACCTCTGATCTGGAGAGATATGAGTTTGATGGATGGATTTTGAGATGGATAAGGAACTGACTGACCATGTCAGAGTGACAGTCAATGGCTCAGTGTACAAGAGAAAAAGAGTAATGACGGGGATGTGTCTCAAGAGTCCATACTGGGACCATTCCTACTTGGTGTCTTCATCAGCTACACAGACAGGGGGTCGAGTGCACCCTCAGCAACACTGCAGATGACACCAGGCTGAGGGGTGCAGGTGATTTGCCAGAAGGAAGGAATGCCATCCAAAGGGTCCTTAATTGGCTTGAGGAGAGGGCCCATGGAAGCCTGAAGAAGACCAGCAAAGCCCAATGCAAGGTCCTGAACCTTTAGTGGGACAAACCTCCAGTGTCAATAAAAACTGGGTGATGAACTGATTAAGACTCATTATGTAACTCTTTCCATGATCCTTTAAACCCAGATCTTTTTAGACAACTGTGTAACTGTATCTATGTTATTCTTATGATGCATCTGAATTCCAAATTAGTGTTTTAATTTCATTAAAAAATTGGTCTACCATTAGTGTTCCATCAACCTTAAACTGATAGACTCCACAATAAGTACAGAAAATATAACTTATCACATGCAATCAAAATATTCAAAAAATCCACAGATCAACACAATACCAGAAAACAAGCAATTCTCTAAATAAAACCAATATTCTCTGGCATTTAGATGAGCTTTCAGATAATACTGTGTCTATTTTTTAGAAATAGTCACAACAGCAAATTTACCAAAATAATAAAAAACTCTTAGTAAGGAGTTACTTCTTTTGTGGAATAAATTTTAATTTATTCATGTTATCATATAAGCTTGTTGCAAGGAAAGAAAGACTTCAATAACTGTACACACCTGTGGATGATAGAAGAGCCCATAATGATGAAATCAACAGAGAAAATAATTCATCCATTTTCATTTACACTGAAAGAAAATTATAGTTTTAAAATAGTATTATTACAAATCCTCCATCTAAAACATCTAAATATAAAAACTTTCTTCTCTAAAATCACTATCATCAGAACTTCTAATAGAAATATTAAGTAGAACCAAGTCTTGTCTAAAGTGCCATCATCCCATATGGTTGAAAACTGAAAAGCCACTCTTATGACTGTTGGAGTGAATTATTAATGAATAAATGACATCAGTGTAGAGATGATCCATGTATTTGCAGGCTGGAAGAGAAGGTGGAACTATGAGCTGAAGGCATTTAGGTTGTTGCAAACCTGTGTTACTTCCAACAACTTCATTGATTCTAACCCCTGGAATCTGCTGTTTCTTCCTAAAAGATGTGAAGTGAACCAAATACAACCCCAAAACACCTCTGCTGCTGCCAGCAAAATCAGCTGGAAGTTCTGCCTTCCTGCAGAATGGTCAATACTGTACACAGCAGAAGAAATGAAACCATGCTGCTTGCTTGTGTGAAGGTCTTATTTTATTTTAACTCTCTTGTTCCTGTTCCAGACACCATGTATTTGTCTTGTGTGGTTATATTTGGGCTTCTTTTTCATCTGGGTACAACCACAAGTTCAGAAATTTAATGAAGAACCCTGCCTCATATGGGTTTCTGTTAAATCAGAACATCATAAGGTTTTAAAAGCATGCTGGAACAGGGCTGTGTTCTGGATTTAGGGTGAGCAAAAGTGTGATGTCACATCAATATTTTAGTTGTTGCTGAGCAGGACTTGCACTAATTCAAAGGACTTTTCAGCTTCTCATGCTGCCCTACCAGTGAGGAGTCTGAGGGTGCACGAGGAAATGGGAGAGGATACAACCAGGACAGCTGACCCTGACTGACCAAAGGGATATTTCCTTCCACATGGCATCATGCTGAACAACAAAACTGAGGGGAGTTGGCTGGGGATGATGGCACTCTGCTCAGGGATTTGTTGGGCATTATTCAGTGGCTGATGAGGAATTGCATTTTACATCACTTGTTTTGTGTACTCTTTTATCATTTTTACTTTCCCTTAATTTTCTGTGCTATTAAACTGTCTTTATCTCAACCCAAAATGTTAACCTTTTTCTGATTCCCTTCCCCATCCCACTGGAGGGGAGTGAATGGATGGCTGGGTGATATTTTAGCTGCCTGACTGGTTAAATCACAACACTGGTGAACTATTCTGCTCAAATGAATAATGTCATTGGAGCCAGCAGGACTTGGAGGGGGTTAAATTTAGCAAATCAAACATGTCTCTGTAGGACTGGAGCCACAACTTGTGTAACAGAACGTTTCTAATGTTCTCCAGGACCAGCATGGAAAATTGACTTGAACAAACCGTTAGATGGCCATAGAAAAATGACTTAAGGATGTGACCCTCACAGACCTGATTTCCTGTAGGCTGCAGAGGAACAGTAGTGCAAGCACTTAGAATAAAAGCTGTCTGTCTCTCTAGCCTTTGGAAAAAAAGTTTGGGACAATTTTCTTTTGCTTGCATTTTTTACTGGAAGAGGTAATACAGAGAGATATTTCTTGCCAAAATATCTGCAGGCTTAAACATTTAAAACACTATTTTGGTGATTTTTATAAGGTCTAGGTACTACAGTGGGATACAGATAGAGAAACAAGGCTTGCGGCTACTTTCGTGTAGTCTTATTAACAATTTGAAGACTGTTATGCAGAAAATACACCAGTGATGTCAATGTCCTTGTAATATTCATAAAGGTGCTGTCTAGGTTCAGCTGCATTCTGGTATTTGTGCCCAGGAGCTATTTTTTCCCTCTTATTGTTATTTTTGCAATTCCAAAACATGAATCATAAAAAGAGCCTTTTGCAGAAGCTCATTATTACCCACCAACAGCAGCTCCTTCCATTTGCCACAACGTTCCCTCAAACCACCTATTGTTATGAGGGTGCTGCTGTTGGTTAAATGCTATTATATAAATAACATTAATCATATATGCCTGAAGTTAATTTTAATTACTCTGCTCTCTGCTTCTCTTCTCCTTTCCCTGTCTTTCCTCCAGTAACTCAGCAGAGGAACTGAAGACCCACTGTTTCTGTGCCCTTCCTGAAGACCAAAGAAAGAACAGAGCAATCCCTCTGTGAGCTCTGACAGCAGTTAAAGGGAAAAAAAAAAGCTGCTTTCAAGTAAGATAAATGATAATCCCTCATTTTAAAAAAAGTGTTTTGAGACTGCATTGACAGCAGGAGCAATATTTAAAACAGTGTCTCAATTCATTAAAGCACCAAAGCTCGCAGGATAGCTGCTACTGACAGTGGCCACACACTACCCAGTTGTGACTGAGTGGTGGGTTCAAAGGTTAGTGCTGAGGATGTGGGGAGAGGGATTGCTGGTAAGCTGCACCATCACTAAGCCCCAGCTCTCTAGGCTGAAAGTGATCTCACTGCTCAGAGTTTCCAACATGGATATACACTGAGAGTGACCACAGCTTCTGCCCTCTGTGGCCAGGTGAGTGCTCTCCACAGGAGTTCATTCTGTGCTGAGGAGATCTGCTGGATCTGATGCTCTTGAGAAGCCCAGGCACCCAGACACTGAGGGTGTAACTCACTGTGTCTGAGTCAAGGAATCAAATCTGTCTCCTTTTATAATAACTTGTCTGATTAATGCTACACCTCTTTTCTTTTTTTCTTTTCTTTTTTTTTTTTAATTCAGTGGTAAGGAGGCTCATTTTTATTCTTTTATTATTAAGCAAGAGTCAGATGCCTGGTTTGAGACACTGGTAGCTCATATTAAGGATGTCAGCCATGGGCCAGAAGCACCCCAAGCCTTGTCTGTGTATGCCAAGCATGTCTGCGTTCCTCCACAGGATAATGAGCCAATCACCCTGGGCTATTGACATGATGTAGGATTTAAACTTTTATAGCAGTGAGTACCATCAAATCATTAACTAGAATTACAGTGTTACTGTTACTGTCCTCTCCCACATTCCCGATGCACCCTTAGTTCACTCTGCACACTGAGACACTTTCAGCATGTTGACCACTGTGACATCTGCCCAGGGGTCAGAGTGAAATCAGGGATCTGTTCCTTGCAGAGCCTTGTTTCTTGAGGGAAGAAGCTTTGTGTGGATTGGACTGAGGACAAAACCCTCTTTCTCTGTGCTTTGCTTCCTGCTGAATCCTGTGCCCCTGCAGGCTCATATTTAATACTGAAAATTTGTTCTAAGTTCATTCTTTGCTTAGAGTTTTATAAAAAAGCTGAACTTGAAAACACTGGAAGGTTTATGAATACAAGAATATACACCTTAATTCTCTTTCTGAAATAATTTCAGAACTATGATTTTACATCATCCCTCCTACCAGTTCTTTAAGATTTTTCTCCCCATCTTTCTGCTCAATATTTCAGGAAAGGTGGCTGAGGAGTGGGAGACACATCTCAGTCTGAAGAATATATTTATTCCTGCATGTCTTTGTCATGTGCAGATAGTGAATTCAGGTTGGTTGTAGCTCTGATAACAGCTAGGTGCCTCCTTAACTCCATTCTTGAAGGTAAGAAACTTTTCTGGAGAAAAGTTCTCCCTCAAATGATCAAGGTGGATTTTAACAGCTTGGCTTTTTTTGAGTAAGAAGAAATCATTAGCTGTTTTGGTGCTGAGATATGCTTAGGCAACAGTAGTGCCTAGGAGAGCCAAACTGATAAGTTTTTGATTTTTCAAGCATAAAATGGTTATTTATTGCTAAGATATAGAGGAGTTGGCATAACTGTGGATGAATTAAGAGAGCAGAAGAAACACAGTTGCTTTTTTTGCAGGTCAGCCATTTTCACACTCATTTTTTCCACTTTGTAATTACTGTGAGAACCTGCTGTGCAAGGACTCCATCTCAATTTCCTTCGCCTATTGTACTTAGCAGATCTATTCCACTCCTGGCTTACCTGTACTCATTTCCTCAAGTGTCTGTGCAATCAGGCATTTCTCCAACCAAAACACTTTCTGAAATCATTGTAGTGTCAAGAAAGTGTTTGGCACAGAATTATCATGATGTCAATAATTTCCTCAAGTAATCTAATCTATTATTACCTTAGGCTGATATCTATATCTGGAAATTGAAAACAACCTGTTTGTATACATGTATATATGTATGTTTCTATATATGTAGTTCCTTCCCCAGATAAGGACAAAAGTCAGCCAGCCCCCATATTCCCCCCTCCAAATTCCCTGGTTCCAAAGAGTCTTTTGAAAGCATTGGAAAGCAAGTACTAGAAATCAAGCTCTCACAAATAATGGGCTGCAAGAAGCAAAGTTTTCCTACAAAAATACATCTTGTTATTTTACAAATATATTGTTCTATACTTTCTATTACAATTAAGTTCTAATATTGCTCAATTTTATGTAATCGATTTTTAAAATATAATTTACTTTATGTTAAACCAAAGCTGTTGTGCACCTAAATACTTTAAGTGTCTCATAAAATTTCAAAGGTGCTGAAGTGGCCAGACATGATACTTAACTGTGCCCTTATTTAATTAGTGCACTCTATAAACTTCAAATTTTGGTTTAGCAAGATAGAAAAATCTTAAGCTACTGTCACAAATATCCATTCTGCTTAGAGTGCCTTCAGTCTGAAAGGTATTCAGCCCAACCTGATCTTCTGTTCAGTGGGAAAAGTGCAGGATGATTTAATGCATATAAACTTTCAGCTGGGTCCTAAAGTCACTGGAATGTCACGCACCACTGTCCAGTCTCTGTGTTCAGTGAAATGCTTAACTTTTTCAACAAGACAGGTGACCTTCCCCTAGCTGGCAGTCTCCAGCTCCTGAGAAGCACTAATCCCTTGCAATGTGTTTGATGTGAACACCTCTCAGCTTTGTGTCTCATCAGGCTGTGTGGCAGGCTATGACTATTAAAGGATGAAGATCAGCAAGGAGAAAGAAGATAACCTGTTTGTGTGCACACTAGAGTTTGATCTGTGCTGGGATACAGGCTCTGATGATAGCTGCATATCTCTGTCCAGAGCTGGATGCTCTTAGAGATATGTCTGCTAGGGAAGTACTCAAGAACCTCTGTAGAAGGTCAGATAACAAGCAGCTCCAGCTAGTGTGGTGTCCCACCACAAATAAGAGGGCTAAAAGGACTGTGAAGCCCTGATTAGCAGAGAGAAATACTTGTGCAGCATCTTTTCCCATCTCCCAGCAAGGTAAGACTCTTAGGACTTCTGAAGCAGAGGTGGTGTCTCTGTTTTACAGTCCTACCCTGCCCTACCTGGCTTAGCAAGCCAGGGTTGGCAGCTGTGGCACTGCTGACCCCTGGTCTGAAGTGCCCACTGAGTGAATGTCTGACTGACTGGCCCTTTCTGAACCCTCTGATGTTATTTGCAGTGAATTAGCAAGGTTCAGGTTGGCTGTGTCTACACAAGCCACCATCATACCTCATGTGAGGCTGTGGCAGGATCCAGAGACAGATGACTTTGAATAGCAGTTTCTGAAGAAATATAGGTGGAATTGCTAGGTTCAATAGCTTGTTAAGTTACAGACCTAATTATGACCACTTAAGGTCACTGTTAACCATCTTCTTGCAGGTGCTATCAGCAGAAGCATCCTGTAATTTGGGGATGTGGGAAGGGCACAGACAGAATCAGGTTTTGTCTTCCTTCATATTTCGGCTCATCCCTACAAAGGTACCTCATGCAATGTGATAGCACTTCACAGGCAAACACCACCCTAGGGTTAGCTCAGGGCAGTTCTCTCAGAGCTCACCCAGATGCCCAGCTGGAGGGACCAATGGGCTTTCTGAGCACAAACTCAGCTGGAGTGTGGCAGGAGCTGCCTGGCTGCTGGGCCAGGCTGTCTGGGAACACTCCATCGTCCCTACACCAGAAGGAGGAGGGATCAAGCTGATGCCATGCTGACACAGCACTGCTCTCCTGACTTTTTAATCAAAATGTTGAGAGCTCTTTGCCTCGCTCTGCAAAATGGAAACAAAATCTGAAATATTGACATTTTTGGCAAACTGAAATTATTCTTTCTGAGCCAGGCCCAGGCAGGACTGCACATTACATTTTCTCCATAAATATGAAACTTTTCCAAAATTCTCTTCCCTTTTTGCTGTTTTTATTCACCATGGGGTAGGTTCATGAAGAGCTGCTGACACCATCATATTTTCAGTTAATACAATATTAATCTGAAACATATCACTGGACTCTCCTCGTGACAATTTTACAAGCACAAAAATATCAGAATAACCTGCCCTGGGGCAGTGCAATTTTGGTGCACAATTTGAAATGTGATTTACTTGAATTGAATTATATAAGTACAGGTTGGATATATCTAAATCAAACAAAATACATTGATTTTCAGGAGTAAAGATGATCAGTTTTGAACATGGAGCATGTGGAATCAATGTTCTCTAGAAGTCACAGTTTAGCAACTCAAATACATTTACTTATTTTGGGAATTTATAATCTCTCTCAGGATAATTGTGGTGTGTTTATCATGTATCAGTGTCAATTTTTCTGGCCAGTTTAGAAATCTGATCCTTCTATTTTTCACTGGAAATCTACATTAGTAATGCTCACATTGTTCTTTTATTGTATCTAATTATAAATAAGGGGAGGAGAATAAGGGATTAGAAAATTAAATACTTTAGTATTTATATTTTATTTATAATCTTTGAGCAGAACATCAGCAAGAGAAGTGCAGTGTTACATTTTACTATCAAAGATATGTTCTTTTCCAAGGGCTGCCAGTAATCTATTGCTGACTAAAAGCATGTGAATTCCATGTTCATCTTGAAGATACAATATACCATATTTCACATCTACTGCACTAGGATTTCAACAATCAACTTCTTTCAAAGACACCCTGACAACTCAAATGGTGAGTTATTAAGTCAGGATAACAAGGACAACGTTCACTTTCTTTGTGCAGTTCCAGCTAGAGTAGAAGACTCTATTAATTATCAGACCAGAAATGGGCTGGGATTTGCTTTGTACATTGCTAAGCAATTTAACTGGAAGAGATGGGTTATATATGGCAGTAAATGACCTTTCTAAAAGCTTGTTTTTCCACCAACTGCTTGTGTTGAAACCAATTGCAGAAGTCATTCAAAATGAGCTGTTTATTGCTTCCTAAATGCATTTACTGCATGCCAGATGTCCATTTCAAAACATTCTGCTGTGTGCCTTTTAACTGACCCTACACCGAGATGCAACTGCCCGTAGCCATTACCCTGGAAATGCTGCTCACTTAGCAGTGGGCTGCCAGCCCAGCAGGCACTGGGCAGACCCTCCTCAACAGCTCAGAGATTAGGGAGAGTAAAAGCAACTCCTTAGAGGAGATGAGTCCATGTCCTGCTCAGAAGGGCCATTGCATCCCAGAGTAAACCAAGCTGTCAGTGTTATCTCCTGAGCAGGCTGACAATAACAGCGAACACATGGCGATGCAAACTCCCGGCCTGGGGTGCTGCAGGGTCCCTGAAACTGCTTCCTCTCTTGTGCTGTAGAGTTACTTCTTAACTGAGCTGTGTTTTCTAGGGTACCTGTTACACTGAGTACTTCCATTTTGGCTCCTTAAACACTTTTGCCACGTTCCTGGTATTCATCCTCCCGCCCCACAGCAGCCACCGGCAGCAAGGCTTAAATACACTTTCCCTCACTTGGTGCTTGCCTTTAGGTGTGTGCTGTCTGGGATATGGTAGAGCCATAGGAGAGTTTGGAAAAGGTTGGAAAAGACCCTTAAGATCTTCAAGCACTGCCAAGTCCACCACTGAGCCATGTCCCCAAGCAGCACATCTGCATGTCTTCAAAATATGGAGCACTGTGCTTGGTACGTGCTGGGCAGAGGAGTCGCTGCGAAGGGAGGGACATGTTGGGCTCAATTCCCCACTCACTCCCATCCATGGACTTAGCAGAGCACTGACAGTAAAACCATGGCAATTTCTCCCTTTTATGTTCCTCAACAGTTTTGTAAGTTTACCATATCTTGAGAATACACTAAAACTTTTCTTAAATTTTGCTTTAAAATATTCGCCTGGTCCTTCAATAAGGCGTGATTTATATGTGGAGGTTAGGTGGTCAGTTTGCTTAGTTTTTTCACTATTCAACATTTTTCTCTATTAGCAATTTCAAAAGAAGTTATTTTATTGTTCTCTCTTTCAGGCAGTTTTAAACTATCTCCCTCTGCTAACATAATCAGAGATTTCTTACAGTAAATGTTCTTATTCCTTTAGTGGTACCCCAAAAGTGAGGCTTGGATAAAAATGAAAAATATGTGAAATTAAAATAAATTTTCAATCTAAATTAAGATTAAAAGAAAAAAGTTGGGGAAATATTTTAACAGTACAGTATCAAAGAAATTAAAGTCATAATAATCTAAAGTTATTTTGAGTAACTTTGACATATATAGCAATCAGGAAGAGAAATGACTTTTGCATAACTGATTTCGGTCCCATGCAAAAATGAGTATTTTTTCCTATAACTGAATGTTAGTACATATGAAACCAATATGAAACTGTGAAATAGAATGTCTTTATTAAATGGGAGGAAATACAGCAAATGTGAAAAGTAAAGAAAACCTATAATATTTTTTCTATAAGACTGAAAAACCTTGATACTCAATCCATTATGAAAAGATCTTTGATTTTGATGAGTGGGAATTTTCAACAAAACTTTAAGTCCTTCTCCAACTGGATTTTTTAAATTTCAAATCAGTCATACTGCAAAGCAAAGAAGTCATATCTTACTTGCTTAGGAGCATAAAGCTCATATTAGGCATAGCAAGGCCACAGAGAGCTCTTCAAGCCCATATAGTACTTTATTTGTTTCCATGATTCAAAATATCATTATATTCTTTGCCATACCTTCCTTGCTTCTGACAAAATACAAAAAAACCCCAAACCAATCAACCAACCAACCAAAAAAACCCAACAAAAAAAAGCCCCAAACCAACAACCCACCTCACAGCAAGTTGAAATAAAGCACATGAAAGTAATTAATTACCTCTGAATTTCTCTTATTTTCCTTCAATGTAAATTTAGTTAAGTCTTGAATTTAAAATTAAATCTGGGCTAACTACAAGTACTTTGGCTTTAATGCAGTTTCATTTGTAGTTGTATAGAATGAAGAAGAATGAGAAAATCAATCATAAAACACACACACAGGAAGTTATTGTTATAGCATTGATTTTTCCATGAACATTAGCTATATGTCAGAGGTGGATTTTTTATTTACTTAGAAATAAAAATGGAATACTTATCTGTATAAATTATACCTTAATTAATGGTAGCACATTGAGTCTATTTTTGCAATCATAAAACCAGTTTAAGTGAAATATTCAAAGTTTGCAACTGAATTACATAATTTTAACTTCTAAATTCTGTTACTCTCAGTAAATGTACAACACAATTCTTTTGGTAAATTAGCAGTGTTGGAAAGAAAGTAGTTACACCCACGGTGGCAAATCAGTTCTTCCAGACTGCTTAAAGGAACTAAAATTGTCAATCACTCAAATCAGGCTGCAAGGGCTTAACATTGTGCTGGCATGCAAATAAGAGGAGCCGTCTGCAAGAGTAGATCTGTTCTGCAAGATTAACAAAAGTACAGGAGAGGGTTTGGAACTATCATTAAAAGTATAAGCCCTGGAAATTATCTCAAAGGAACAGCAAAAGAAGCACATGGAGAAAAAGCAATTACTCCATGTGACTCACGTTGGTTTTACCATGGTGTCTGAGAGGAAAGGAGGGATATACCCTGATACAGTGGCAGGGAAAGAACTCATGTAGAAGTGAAAATGCAACTGGAAATGCCCTTCTAAGTAGTTGCTATCAGTAAACACTTTGACAGTGTGATGAGGCCTCAAAAGATATGTTTCCAGATGCACCTTTAGCACACCCAACATCCCGTGGCAGTTCTGTGGCAGGCAGTGCTTGTGCTTTCCTTCATACTGAAGATTTTGCAAAGTGATTAGTCTTAAAAATAAGTGGGAAAAAGCTCTTTACAGCTCAGAACCAGTCTGTAATCTCTTTGCATACTTGAACTAGTGATGTTCCAGTTGAGACTGGAGGGTTTTATCACTTGATTGTCATTTTGGTCTCATTCTGTATAACTTGTTCTGAGGTCTGATCATCACCTCAGCTGTACACAGTTCTCCCATTTTCAGGCCCGACCTAGAGTTTGAAATCCTATGGAGCCTGACAGCAATTATCCCAGCACTTCTGGCATATCCATCATCTGGATGACTCTTCATGCTGGGAGCAATAGCAATTATAGTCAGAGAAGCAACAACCTCCTTAAAGCAACTTATTTGCAACAGAAGCATTTAGAAAAAATAAAAAAGTGTTAATAAGAATCTAACTTGTCAGCTAAGTGTGTTCCAGGGAGATGCTTGTAGCACCGAGGTCTTAAAGACCCTTGAAATCTCAGCTGGTATATTCTGTTCTTTCAACTCATGAATGTGTTCTCACTTCCACCATCTATGTTTCTAAGGGTCACTCTCTTTTTAACATGTTCTTCTTTGCCAAGACAAAGTCACTGTTTTATTACCCTGACTTCTTCTAGCCCCCAGCTTTAGCAATTTTGCCAGTAATCCACTGGAAATTTGAAATAAAAGCCTTACAGAAGGTGTTTTTTGTAGTGTTTTTCTCTTGTACATATCTGTGGGAAATAATATTTTTCCCTTTTTTTTTTGTAACAATCCCCACAGTGCAATATATGATAACTTTACTTCAGAAGCATGGTCATGTAAGGTGGGATTTTCCTCACCTAATTTTAGCTGCCTACAAGTTAATTGCCTAATTTAGTCAAGCAGAGCTTCCTTTTTTACTGACAGAAAGAAGTAGATGTTATCAGAGGATAACATATTCCTTACCATTGGAATTTACCTAAGAATTGGACAGCTTAACTTTTAAGTACCTAAGGTAGTTGAGACTCATTCCCACCTGGAGTATTGATTAATTCTTTTATAACAACCTTTGGCTTACTATTTACACAATTTATATTTTTAGACATTTGATGAATAAAAAAACAACAAAATGCAACTCACATTTGAGAGGAAGCCTGCTGATAACTTAATTGTTCTTTAATTATTAACCTTTTTTTTATGTTGTTGATGGTGGACATTCAGATTGACGTTTGTACCTTGTGATATCTGTGGTCTCAGCCTGCAGGGTGCCAGGCTTGTAGGATGTGGGGGGTTGGCTTTAAAATGAAAGAGAGTAGATTTGGATTAAACATTAGGAAGAAATTCTTTACTGTGGGGGTAGTGAGATACTTGTACAGGTTGCCCAGATGAGCTGTTGATGCTCCATCCCTGGAAAGTGTTCAAGGCCAGGCTGGATGGGGCTCTGAGCAGCCTGGTCTGATGGAAGGTGTCCCTGCCCATGGCAGAGGGGTTGAAATGAGATGATCTTTAAGGTCCCTTCAAACTGAAACCATTCTATGACCCTATGATNGTGGTCTCAGCCTGCAGGGTGCCAGGCTTGTAGGATGTGGGGGGTTGGCTTTAAAATGAAAGAGAGTAGATTTGGATTAAACATTAGGAAGAAATTCTTTACTGTGGGGGTAGTGAGATACTTGTACAGGTTGCCCAGATGAGCTGTTGATGCTCCATCCCTGGAAAGTGTTCAAGGCCAGGCTGGATGGGGCTCTGAGCAGCCTGGTCTGATGGAAGGTGTCCCTGCCCATGGCAGAGGGGTTGAAATGAGATGATCTTTAAGGTCCCTTCAAACTGAAACCATTCTATGACCCTATGATTCTATGATTCTATAATTCTGTGATCCTGTGATTTGTTCAGCCATATTTTACAATGTGCAAGGCACATTCTGTCATTGGTGACAAATGCTTTGCAAACCAGATGATTGATTTTATGATACTTTATCAACTCAAACATTCAGGTAACTCAAGACACTCCCCAGGTTTTTAGTTTAGTAGCAATACATCTTCTGAAATCATCTGATGCTACTCTGATTTCTCCTTCAGATAGAAGGTCAGCAGGCTGTCACCCCATTCTTTTGTTGTAAATTTGGAAAACTGGGAAATGCTGACAACATTTGGCACTTAGGGTTATGAGGTATTTTGAGAAGCTGGGACTGCAGAAGCCAAGAGTAAACCCCCCCAAAGAGAGTGTGTAATGCTCCTGTGAGTAACTTGAATCCACTGCAGAAGCTTTGTCACTTCATCACGAGCCTAAGATCTTACCTAGAGAAATAGGATTGATTGGATTTATCTTCTGGGTTTTTCTTCTTTTTCACCTACTTAAACAGGATGAGCATGCATGTGGATGTATTAGAATAATCCAGTAAGTAGAAATGCCAAACAAAACCATCACATTACTGCTATTGAAGCACAAGGAGGTGCAAGCTGGAATTTTATCTCCATATTCTAATTTCCTTGGAATCCAAATATGTTCCAAAATGCTTAATTAGATGTCATCAATTGAAAAGAAACTGTTACCAACTGCTGGACTTGGTGGTTGAATACACAATTTGTTGAGGTGACTGGGTAAATGTGTCAGGAGGTGGAATTTCCAGTATTGCTGGAACCCTCTAGCATTTCTTCTTTTTTATTTTATTTTTTTTTTAAACTCAGAGACCTTTTATTCTGCTTTCTCTTTACTTCAAATTAAATGTCCAAAGTGACAGGTCCTGCAGCATTTCTGTCTTTATTCCTGTACTGGTCTATGCATTCTAGTCTATGCATGTGAGATGAGAATGTGCAGGTGTAGGAAGCCCAGAGCAGCTATTGCAAATCCTAGGGCAAAATTCTTCATCACATTGTGCATCATTTAATTGCTTCTTTGCAGTATAATCAAGAAGTTGTAGTGGTAATCTGGGAACCAAACAAATCTTTTGAATATTTATCTGCTGAGGCTGCAGATCCTCATATCTGTCAACAAATTGCTAAGAGATTGTGGGACTATTTATGAGGGAATGATCTGGTTTCTGCTGCAAAATACCTGAGCAGGTGTTTCCTTAAAGCAGCAGGAGCTGTGCAAGTGGTGCTGCTCCAAGGGAGATTGGTGTTAGCTCCCTATGCCCCATTGTACTTTGGCAGAAACTCACATCAGTTGGTTCAGGAAGTAAGAGGGAACAAGGGAAAAATAAGCCCACACTCCAGGAATCGGGGGACAGAAACATAGAAATATAACTTTTCTGGTAAAACAAGCACAAACAGCTGAAGATTTATTGATTGTAACCCATATTGCAACGGTCCCTGAGCTAACACTTTAATAAAACCAGGGAAAATGACAACCAAAAGGAGCCCCAGAAATCATAAATTTCAGTGTACGTGCAGAATGGTGTGGAGAATATAATCAACAAAAAGCAATCGACTCCATCTCAATTTGGAAGCACAGAAAGTGTCATTTGGGAAGGACAGAGGTGCAGAAAACCTTGGAGTGTTCAGTCTTGCCTATTTCAGATGGCAGCCAGCTCCAGATGCTTCAGAAAAACATGTAGGAAATTCCACAGCAGTCACATGGGGAATAATCTGTCCCCATCTACTTGCCAGCAAGATCTCAGGATAGTCTTTAAAATTTAAGATACACTTACAACTTGAAACATCATGTTTTATATTACTCCCAACATTCCATTTAAATGTTAACCAGTATTACTGGATAGCCACATTATTTTTTGAAACCTGCTAAACCTAATTTTTCTTGGAATTTCTTTGCAATGCAGTATATGTCTACTTAATTTTGAGGAATACTCCAGATTTATTAATCTTATTTTTGCAATGATCTGAGCCAACCGAGGTTTGTCCAAGCAGACATTTCTCAGTGTTCAAAATACCAGTACAAGAATTATAAAAGAAAGCACTCCCTTCATTTTCTAGGTTGCAGCCTACACATCTTTTTCTTGTCTTCCTTCAGTATCTAAAAAGAGAGTATTTATTTCAAGGATGTGGCTGAGTTTGTGACTGGGGTAGGCTTTCTGTGTAGGATCCAGTTTGCCTAACTTGCTCCAGGTTTGTGAAGATGTAGGATACACCTATGCTAGTAAATGAAAAAGTCTGGTACAGGAACTAAGTACTGAGACTTAAAGATTTATAGAGTTTAATTGGTGGAATGATCCTAGAAATATTTTCTCTGAAAAGTAACACTTTTTCAACCAGATGCCTTGAAAAATTTGCATGATGGCGGAACCTAAGGGGGATAAAAAATTGCCATTGATGTTTTAAAGGAAGCTGTCCAGTTTTGGAGGGTAAGAGAGTTGACTGCAACTTGCACACAGGCTGGGCCCTGTCACTCAGCTTCTGTGGCAGAAAGCTGTCCCAAACAAATCTAATAACCTGTATGTATGTAGCCTTGAGAACCCACCTTCCACAGGCAAGTACATCCTATTTATCAGCTCTTGAACTCCCTCCTGAGACACTGTCTTGTCTAAACTGTGAAACCAATTTTTCTCTCAGGGGTATCTACTGATCAGACACAGGTCTCCATCTATTTTAGTCCTGGTGCTTTGTCAGCACCTGAAGCTACAATGCAAGTCTAATTAGGTGGTGTGGATCCCATTTATTAACTAACTCAAATAGCTTCGGTCTCAGGAAATCTACAGTCATATTTTCCTTTCATTTTTCATCACTTTGTGTTGAAAAGGATAGGGAGAAAGTAAAAACTAAATCTGAATTTGCAAGCTTTTATCTAATTAAAAATGAAAGTGTGCTTTTAAATCAATTTATTCTTTTAGAGAGAACAAACACCAGTAGGTTTGTGTTGTGGTTGTACCTAAATGTGTCAGTCAGAATTCAGGTGCCTCTGAGCAAACATGTACAATAAAAGATCTCCTGTTCCATGGAATTTAACCTGGAAATGAACCAAATCATCAAAGAAGGAAGAATAGAACAAAGGCTTGGAAAGTACAGTAATGTTCTTGAGATTAAGAAACTGACTAAAATGGTCTTAAAATTAAGAGACTTAGAACAGAAGAATTTAATTCATCAGACTGTCAGAACTAAGTCTCAGGTAACATATACCTGGTGAAAAATGTCTAAGTGCTAGTAGAACACATCCTTCACTTGAGCAGCAGAAAAGGAAAGGCAGAGGAAGCTCTGGAGGAGCCTGACTGAGATCTTGGTTATGCTGCTCAGGCACTGATGATTGCACATCATAAGGTGTGTGTCAGCATGGCCAATGAGCAGCAGCTGTTTCATTAGTATTCAGGATGACACATACTCATAACCCAGGTTAATCCTGTGTGCTTTGTAGGGGGAAACAAAAGCTACAGTATATTTTATGGTTTCTTGCCACTGCTGCAAAACACCACTACATGTGTGCCATGAATATGATACTTGGGCCACTGCATGAAATCCCATCCAGCTTCCATCTCCACTTTTGGCATCACCTGTTTTTCAGTTTCTTAGTTTTGCTTTTTTGACACTTCCTCTACAGATCTATTAAGATTTTGAAGACTGTGTTCCTCTTATTCTTATACTTTGATGGCTGTTTTCACCTGAGATTTTACTTTGGTTGTCTTTTGTACGCTGAAATTTTCATGAATGGGTAACCATCTGGCAGAGTTTATTATTAATTAATCTATATTTTTTAAAAAATAAATTTCAGATACATTGGTATATCTGAAGTTCTGGAGTGGAATTTTTTCTGTATTTTATTATTCTACTGTATTTTATAGAGACTTATTCTTGGATGTGAGGATTCTGCAATGGTACTGAAATTAAGAGTCAATTAATCAAGCACTGCTAATAGGTACTTTAAAATTCTTAAGAGAGAGAAAGAAAAGTTATCACAGGCTTACCCTTAAACTGGAGGAAATGTTTTTTGACTAGGAGTTAGTGCAGAGAGCATCCTTATCTGATAAAACACTCAGTAGTGGTCTGATTCTGAAAAAACTTACATTTTACTTTCTTAGTCCCTTTCTCACAGATTTCATAGCTGCAATAATGAATAAAGTTAGCCCTCAAAATTTCCACTGTACATGCAATTGATGCTGATCATAAATCCACTGACTTTAATATCTATAAACTTCTGTTTCTTGCTCCCTGGCCACTGTGTTCTCATTATGTAATCAGCAACCAACAAATGGAAATACTGTAGTACAACAACAAATGGAAATGTTTAGCATTTGGAGATTCAGATCTCCTTCCATTTTAGCAATCTTGCTGCTAATCTGTGCAGCTGGGCTGGGGTTTGTTTGTCTTTTTTTTGTATCCCTGAGTTTTCCATTCCTGGTTCAGCAGCTCAGCTTCTGGATAAGATGATGGGTTCTCAGGCCTAGATTTGCACACACTTTATGGTTAGGAAAATATCCTGTAACAAGGGATGTTTTATGTATATTTAAATACACTCTTAACTGTTACCAAATGTTGGCTACATGTAAAAAAATTAGGTCACAGTGAGAGTCACAAATTATGTTAATTGCCTGAAAAACATCAGCATATGTTATATGGATTCCAGCTTATTATTTGAAAAACATGAAACACCTGTAAAAAAGTAGAAGGTTATGATAATTACCCAAGATGAACATCAAGTCATGGAAAGTTTCTACAAAAACTGTAATACTCATCTGCTTCAAGAATGCTTCCCATAAGAATAATTTTGAATCTTGACTTCAGAAACATCAGTATCAACATCTGTATATCTTTAACAGAGTCAATGTTCTGAAGCTATTAATGAAATCTGATTGCTGAATATCAGAACTGGGACAGAAAGAAAGAAAGAAAGAGAAAAAGAAAGTAAAACTGAAAAAAGACTTGGAGCAATGAACTTCTACCCTTCAAATCATCCTGCAATATCACAGAAAACTTGAGTGAATTAAGCTATACACTGATTGACTGTAAATAAAATCAAATTCTGCTTATCTAAGAAAACCCCAGCATCAACAATTTGAAGTGAAAATTGCTTTTAAATAATACACAAAAATGTATAAAACAATAAATTAATGTTATTAATATTTACTCATTCAGAATTATTTTCTTCGGGGAAAGCGTGGTATTCCTGAAGTTAACTGTAAAGGTATATGTGTCAGACAAAATTGATTGCAAATCCATTGCAGGGAAGTGCTGTGTCTGAAAGTGGGGACACTGGCTGCATATGCCTGGTTAGAGTTCTCACTTGTCTCTGCTCCTGCAGATTGATGAGGGTAAAGGTGAACAGCCAAGGAGCTGAGACACAGCACTGCAAGTGTTTGTGGCTGGAGAAATTGGAAATGTCCTTTTGCAGCTGTCAGTTGGCAGTTTCCTACATGGAGAGAAAGAATTTAAGGGTCTGTTGGATGGACTGCTGAAAAATTCTCTGTGGTGGTTTATATCTCTAATTGTTTCACTAGCTCGCCAGGAGTTACCATCCCTGTCACAATGGCAACACAGGAAGATTTGAGTTCACATTTAACAAGTCCTGTTTGTGTTCTGTGTGTTTGTCCACACTGACTTTTGCCCATGCAATGAAAGTTTAGATATCAGTTTGGAAATCATTGTAGCTAGAGCTGCTATTCCTCAAACCTGACATAAGTTCTGACACAAAGGTGGAAAGGGCAGAAAATCTTAAAACAAGTCCTCAAAGCTAATTTTCAGTTTCCTTCAAGGCAATTTGCCTTCATCTAAGCAATCTTCAGCCCTGGCAAGCATCAAGTGGACAGCTTCAGACCACTTCCTGAAGCTGATGTGACAGCCTTGCTTGTAGTGCAATTGTCCTATCTCCTTAGTACTCATTGAGACACTGCAGAAGAATGCTGCCTACCCTCTGATAATAGATTACCTTAATTCACAAGGGCAAAAGTTACACAAGTAGGCAAAAGTTTTGAAAATGAATGAATGCACTAGAAGTCAATTTTCAAGCATTCTGAATGCATCGCTCAAAAGATGGTGACATTGATTTTTATTATGTATATTCCATTAGGAGTAATTGGGTCAGGAAGACATTCATGCATTTAATATACTTGTATGGCTTTCAGTGATGAAACTGGAGTTGGGTTCAGATTTGAGTGTTATTGGAAGTACCTCTCCACCAGGTCAACTTCTAAGAAGAGGGGAATAAATGTGACTTTATGCTTTGCAGTAAATCTCACCTCTTTTATTAACTCTAAAATTCTAATGATATCCAGGAAATGCAGACTTGAGAAAAACTGCTGTGATGTAACAAAAGCTTCTTCTAGAAAAGTTATAGAACACACATGCATTAGTGCTCCAAAAGTTTTTCCATTGTAGCAAATATTCAGAACATATTTATATTCTCTAAGTAGATTTTAATGGACCTTTGAAATTCATTAGGGTATTTTAGTCATCCTGCCAAATTAAAATTAATGTCTTCTGCATAAGGAACCAAATCCTGGTTGTGGATCATATTGCAGTAGGAGTGTGGTGGGTCTTTCAGCTATGTAAACCATCTGTGCCCTGAGTTCAGTGATACAAGAGACTATTGACCAGGTGCACAAAGGAGTGAGACATATTGCTTGACCACAGAAACCTTGGTTTCCAATTTCCAGAATGATGCCATGTCAAAAATGCCAGCAACAAAAGGTGAAAAGTGGAAAGCTTTCAGGGGGAGGTGGGAATTGGTGAAAGGAATTCTCTGTGTTTTCCCAGACAGTCCTATGGTGACCACAGTATTATCTTCCTGAAGTTATCCCTGAGAGTCAAGACCCTGACACAGTTCTCACACATCTGGGCTTTGCTCTCAAGCAGGATAAAATCTTTACAAATGTAATAAACTGAGAAAAAAAAGTAGTTGCAGAGTAAGCAGCAGCCCATCAACATATAGCAACCAAATCTTCAAAGTTTTCTCTCTCTTTTTGTAAGTATTTTTAAGAAAAAAGAGAACAGAAGAAAGTTTTGAAAATATTGGAATTTTTTTTTATAAATGCTTTCAAGAAAAAGAACTCTCCTTTCAGTAAAATACCTTGTTTCAGTTATTCACAAATATTGAAAATGGCATTTGCATTTTGAAACCAAAGAGTTTTAAAAATAGAATCACAAAATCATAGAATTGTTTAGTTCAGAAAAGACCTCTGAGATCACCAAATCCAACTGTTAACCCAGCACTGCAAATCCACCAATAAACCATGTCCCCAGGTGTCACACCCACCAGTTTAAATTTCTCCAGGGAGGGTGGCTCGGCCATTTCCCTGGGCAGCCTGTTTCAATAACCCCTTCAGTAAAGAATTTTTTTCTTAATATTTAGTCTAAACTTCTCCTGGCACAACCTGAGGCCATTTCTTCCCATCCTAACTCGAGATCTGTTCCTCTCATCCCAAAGTACTTTGTGTCCACTTTCACCCTGCCCCATTCAACACCAGTCCCACATTTCCCTTGTTCCTCATTTTATTACTAATACAGCGACAGAAGCTCTTGATGCCCTCAGTATCCCTCACAAGTCTTATCTTCAGCTGGGATTTTACTGTTCTGACATCATTCCCACACAACCATGCAATGTTTCTAAATTCTTCCTTTGTAGTCCATCTTTGCTGCATTTTTGCACTGAAGTGTAGTCAGGAGTTCCCTGTCAACAAACCTCTTATCCTGCCAGGTCTACTTGACATTCTGAGTATTTTGATAAACATTCTTGCTGATGGGGGAGGTTTCTAGTCTGTCACTCCACTCTGACTGGAGAGATGCCTGGACCTAATTTCACCATTGCAAAACAAACTCATGTAGCTAATTAAGTCACAGGAAAACAGAATATTTTCCTATTAGTACTTTAAATAATTCACTAATGAAACAGTTATTCAATCTGAAGAATTTTTTTTATCTTAGTCAGTTAATATATCTATAAAACTATTGCTACTAATACTGCCATATTATCAAATAACTAAAATTCTATTTTACTTACTTGGGCCTAAATCTGGACAATCCTAGGTAAAAATGTTCTCTTTAACACTGGAAAACTTCATAAAAGTACTCTTTCTTTTTGTTCCCAAGCATGAGCAGGAATGTGTATTTTGACTGTTTCTGCTCCTGTTCCAAGTAGATAATAGGATGTGTTGGCCCAAAATTTATCTTTCCACACACAGCCTGTTAATATCTGCTTCAGCTATTCCATCTAGTGGAATTTTACCTCTACTGTCTTCTCCCAACTGAAATGTTATTAACCTAGTCAGGATCACTTGTTGTTCTTGTGCCAGTGCTTCAAGGTGGGATTTTGCTGGTGTAATCCCATACATCCTGCTCAATCTGCATGAGCTGTCCCACAGCTCCTAAAATGAGCCCTTCCAAATTTTCTCTCTGTAAGGGAAAAAATTAGACAAATTTGGAAGTATGTATCTGTTATTTTAATATTCATGTTCATCTGTCAGATTTAGTAACTTTTATCCTCACAAATGAAACCCTACTCAGGTAAGAGCTACATGGCAGTAGAGGTGATTACAGCCAGGAATTGCCTTCCTATTAGTGACTCTTGTCTTTCTGCAGGACTTAAAAGTGCCACCTGAGGCTGCCTTGTGCTAAAACTCCTCTGTATTAGTAGGTATCTACTTCCAAATGTAATGTTAAAGAAAGTGTAAAAATAGAAAATAAATTATCTAGTGTCATTTTAGATAGGATGTTAGATAGGAAAAATTTCTTAACAGAAAGTGTTGTCAAGCATGGAACAGGCTGCCCAGGCAGTGATAGAGTCACCATCCCTGGAGGTGTGTAACAGGCATGTAGATGTGGGATATGGTTTGGTGGTGGACTTGGCAGTGTTGGGTTAGTGGTTGAACTTGATAATCTTGAAGAAATTTTTCAACCAAAATAATTCTACAATTCTACAGTTCTAATATTTCTGGGTCAGCATCTCATCCAGAATCCACAAGAGCAGAATCCACTTAGACCTGTCCTTTCATAGTCTCAGTCCTCAGTATCTTGTCTCCTGTTCTGTTGTCAGTCATCCTTCCTCTCATTTCAATGCTTTTGCTCACATTTCACCCATGTTTTGGACCATTTTTCCATCTTACTGTCAGTCATCCACTCTCTTTTTGTCTTAGGAGAGTCAGCTGTGTTCTTAATTCAGTGAACACAAACAGCTTTTGTCAATAACAAAATCCTGGGCTTGTGGTCTGTTCCTCAGGGCATAGCCCACAGCCATTCTGAGACATCGGTGTTGCAAACATCTGAAGATTTTGGTAACAATAAATTTCCAATATTGAACGATTTCTATCAAGAAGTCATTTGATGTTTCTTTTGTTTTTCTGGAACTGTGTTAACATATTATTGCTGTTAGCATCCAGAAGACAACTTGTTTATTGCTAATTAACCACCTACAGAGCAGATGCTTAACCTGAACAACACCTTCCAAGGAAATATCCAGAGGCTGAATTTACCAGGCCCCTTTATAAGTATTAAGGACCTACATTTACCACTGAGCAGTAGAAAATTATTTCAGAAATGCTCTAGGTGAGGAAAATACCTAGTGGAAATAGAATGTTAATTAGAGTCAGGAAGTTCAGGGCCAGATTTAGCACTGGCAGGCAATGATGTTGTCTGCATGGTAAGGTATGGGAGCAATGCACTGTGAATCTGTTTGTGTAAATGAAGGATCCTGAGGCTTGCAGAAGTGTTTTACTCCCAATGATTTTGTCAAATCTATTGTGCTTAGCTTTGCAATTTACCAAATGTTTGGGTTGTCATTCAGGTGGAATGGGGCTGTTGCATAAGAATTTCTTCTTCTTTTAGCCGTTTCTTGGGGTTCTGACATTGAGCCTATAACCTGTTGTGCTGGGTTTGCCTGGGGTAGAGTTAATTTTTTTCCCAGTGGCTGTGATTATGTATGTATGGGGCTGTGGTTTTTATTTGTGCTGAATATAAGATAGATAATATAGAGAGGTTTTTTATTAATTCTGAGCAGGGCTTACACGAGAGCCAAGGCCTTTTCTGCTTTCTGTGCTCCTATCCTGGCAGGGAAGTTGGAGTGCATGGGAAGCTGGTACTAGATGAAGACAGGGCAGGTGACCCAAACTGACCAAAGGGATATTCCAGACCACATGACATCATGCTCAGTGTATAAATTGGGGAAGAGAAGGAAGAAAGCATGTATGTGGATTTTTAGAGTGATAGTATTTGTCTTCCCAGGTCACTGTTACATGTGATGGGACCCTGCTCTCCTGGAGATGGCTGAACACCAGCCTGTCCTTGGGAAGCAGTGAATCANTCCTCACAAATGAAACCCTACTCAGGTAAGAGCTACATGGCAGTAGAGGTGATTACAGCCAGGAATTGCCTTCCTATTAGTGACTCTTGTCTTTCTGCAGGACTTAAAAGTGCCACCTGAGGCTGCCTTGTGCTAAAACTCCTCTGTATTAGTAGGTATCTACTTCCAAATGTAATGTTAAAGAAAGTGTAAAAATAGAAAATAAATTATCTAGTGTCATTTTAGATAGGATGTTAGATAGGAAAAATTTCTTAACAGAAAGTGTTGTCAAGCATGGAACAGGCTGCCCAGGCAGTGATAGAGTCACCATCCCTGGAGGTGTGTAACAGGCATGTAGATGTGGGATATGGTTTGGTGGTGGACTTGGCAGTGTTGGGTTAGTGGTTGAACTTGATAATCTTGAAGAAATTTTTCAACCAAAATAATTCTACAATTCTACAGTTCTAATATTTCTGGGTCAGCATCTCATCCAGAATCCACAAGAGCAGAATCCACTTAGACCTGTCCTTTCATAGTCTCAGTCCTCAGTATCTTGTCTCCTGTTCTGTTGTCAGTCATCCTTCCTCTCATTTCAATGCTTTTGCTCACATTTCACCCATGTTTTGGACCATTTTTCCATCTTACTGTCAGTCATCCACTCTCTTTTTGTCTTAGGAGAGTCAGCTGTGTTCTTAATTCAGTGAACACAAACAGCTTTTGTCAATAACAAAATCCTGGGCTTGTGGTCTGTTCCTCAGGGCATAGCCCACAGCCATTCTGAGACATCGGTGTTGCAAACATCTGAAGATTTTGGTAACAATAAATTTCCAATATTGAACGATTTCTATCAAGAAGTCATTTGATGTTTCTTTTGTTTTTCTGGAACTGTGTTAACATATTATTGCTGTTAGCATCCAGAAGACAACTTGTTTATTGCTAATTAACCACCTACAGAGCAGATGCTTAACCTGAACAACACCTTCCAAGGAAATATCCAGAGGCTGAATTTACCAGGCCCCTTTATAAGTATTAAGGACCTACATTTACCACTGAGCAGTAGAAAATTATTTCAGAAATGCTCTAGGTGAGGAAAATACCTAGTGGAAATAGAATGTTAATTAGAGTCAGGAAGTTCAGGGCCAGATTTAGCACTGGCAGGCAATGATGTTGTCTGCATGGTAAGGTATGGGAGCAATGCACTGTGAATCTGTTTGTGTAAATGAAGGATCCTGAGGCTTGCAGAAGTGTTTTACTCCCAATGATTTTGTCAAATCTATTGTGCTTAGCTTTGCAATTTACCAAATGTTTGGGTTGTCATTCAGGTGG
Organism: Notiomystis cincta; assembly: GCA_013398075.1. Lineage (NCBI taxonomy): Eukaryota > Metazoa > Chordata > Aves > Passeriformes > Notiomystidae > Notiomystis > Notiomystis cincta. Next base: position 6,527 of record VZRX01024048.1, on the reverse strand, counting down.
AATGGGGCTGTTGCATAAGAATTTCTTCTTCTTTTAGCCGTTTCTTGGGGTTCTGACATTGAGCCTATAACCTGTTGTGCTGGGTTTGCCTGGGGTAGAGTTAATTTTTTTCCCAGTGGCTGTGATTATGTATGTATGGGGCTGTGGTTTTTATTTGTGCTGAATATAAGATAGATAATATAGAGAGGTTTTTTATTAATTCTGAGCAGGGCTTACACGAGAGCCAAGGCCTTTTCTGCTTTCTGTGCTCCTATCCTGGCAGGGAAGTTGGAGTGCATGGGAAGCTGGTACTAGATGAAGACAGGGCAGGTGACCCAAACTGACCAAAGGGATATTCCAGACCACATGACATCATGCTCAGTGTATAAATTGGGGAAGAGAAGGAAGAAAGCATGTATGTGGATTTTTAGAGTGATAGTATTTGTCTTCCCAGGTCACTGTTACATGTGATGGGACCCTGCTCTCCTGGAGATGGCTGAACACCAGCCTGTCCTTGGGAAGCAGTGAATCAATTCCTTGTTTTGTTTTACTGTGTGAGTGGCTTTTGCTTTCCCTATTAAACATGTCCCAGTCCATGAACCTTGCAGCTCTCTCCCTGATCCTGTTGGTGGGAGTGAGCAGGTGGCTGTGTGGGGCTTGGCTGATGGCTGGGGTGAAACCATGGCACCTGTACAATATTAGCTCACTGGAAGAGCAGCTGGTATTAATGTTCAGGAACATGACTACTAATGCCAAGGCCTAACCTTCACTTTTTCTCCCATCTATGGAGTAATGGTGATCCTCATAATTAGGAAGATTTTTTTGTAGCCAAGGAATTTCTGGTTCAGTGTTGTCCTACAATGCTGTTATACTTCACTCTTTTACCTGAGTGCAAACTTCCTTACTCCTGCTCTCTTTGTCAGTAAGGATCATAATTCAGAAGACAGAATGCACAATAACCCAATAACACAATAACAGCTCTCCTCTTCAGTGCTCTTTTACAAAAGAGAAGAATCTTTTTCTAACAACAAGTCTCGGTGTCTTGAGTTACATTTGCATGTGTAATTTTTTGCTCCATTGCCCCTAATGTGCACTTACAAGGTATTATTTTTGAGCACAGCTATAACTGATTGGAACACAAACCACTGGGTTTATCACCTCTTGGACTTGGATTTGTGTCTTATCCTTAGATAAATGCATATGGAAAGCTTTGCTCACTGCATTGCATATTACAGCTTGCTCCCCAAATGTACAATACATAATTCAACAGAGTCTGGTGTAGTTGTCAGCTTTTCCTTAGAAAGAAACCAGCTGTTTAAAAGGCTGAAGGAATAAAACATTTTTGGAAGAGCTTCCCCTCATGGATTTCTACAGCTCCTCTCAGCTCATATTACGAAGACAGATACAATAACAAATTTACAGAAAAGAGCTGAAATCTGGACTTAAAGCCAAATGAGGGTTTCTGCCTCCAGTGACTTTCCTCACTCTCTGATTTATGGTTCTGCGTGTGAAATGGAGTGAAAGAGAGCAGCTTTGTGTTTCTCGTGTTAATTTACACTTTCTGTGTCTGGAGCTCTCAAGGACCTTTGTGTGATGATGAGTGAATCCCGAGACACAGACTTACAAAAGTCATTTCATACACCCATAACACGAAAACCTAGAAGGTATTTAGGATCTCCCTTCACTATCATGCCAGGAGGGAATCCCTGGCCCCCAGTGCAGTCAGAGCATCTCATATGTGTCCTGCTCAATGACTTTACCTTCTGGAATGGACTGTCTTTCGTCATGTGGGGTATTCATGTCACAAGTCTTTGTTTGATGGCTATAGCACAGCCCTTTTTTTTGTCTCTTTGCACATAAGCCTTCACATAATTTCTGCATTTGTGTCCTACCACAGCTTGTGGTGGTGGAGTGCCCCATGTATGCATTCCATGCTGGCACATTCTGTATTAGGGCACTTCATGCCACACATGCTGAAAGGCTTTCTTTAGTGCTCTTTAGTGTTAAAGTAAAATTTTTGCACATGGCTAAGAAAGCTTGGCCAGAAGCACATTTCTTGAACCCTCATGGCCATCAAAACAGCTGCTAAACCTGATGTAGAAAAATATGATGTATAAGATACAAAAATGCCCTTCTGAAATCTTCCTCATGAAGGCTAAAATATTGATAAACTTCCTCACTCTTCAACTCCTCTTCCATGTAAAATGCAGAAATATGAATTATGTTTCTCCTGCGTCTTCCTCTCATATTTCCCTACACAGACAAACTGTAAATTAGTTCTCCCAATTCTCACAGCTATTAAAAAAATAAATACATGAATTCACATCTCTCTTCCCTCACCCACCTGTGCAATAAACAATGATATCTCTTTAAAGCCTCCATTAATTTTGTGAGACTTATAAATGAGTCTTTCTCATCTATAATATCTGTGGTGTTACAACCGAGTCAAGCAAGTAAAATAAAAAGCTTCTGTAAGGCCAAAAAGTTAAATTCCTTATATGAATAGCCAGAAACTTTCAGCAATTGTTACCCTCCCATAATTTTGTTACCTAGATATGAGACACTGAGACAGTCTGTGTCCTCCACACTATGTCTATGAGAGTGAAAAATATCCAAGGACCCCAAACACTGATGTGCATATAGAGGACCAGTTTATCATCAGAAATATATGTACTTTAAAATACATATATAAGAGATAATTTAGGTGAAAAGCCACTCTAATGTAGAAATATATATGTGACCAGCCTGACCCTAATTTAAAGAAAGACCTTCTCCTGCTCACCAGTGTGCTGAAGAGGCACCTTATTGATAGCAAAGAAAGGAAAAAAGAGGTGTATATGCTTCTATCTTCTCTGTTCAAGGCTACATTATGGCAAAATTGATCTTTGGGATAAAGAGATAGCATCTTATTTGTGTAGCAGCAGCTCAAGAGAACTTTTGGGAAAGTAAGGACAGGGGAAAGATGGACTCATGAAAAGAAAGGCTGTTGTCTCCTTCTGTAACTCCCTAGTCAAGATGCAGACAAAACTAACAGGACAGGAAGATCATGGACTACCAACACCAAGGGCCAGCCCATTCCCTTCTGCTTCTTCTGAAAGAGAGTAGTGACATGCATCCTCTCTGCACAGCTTGTGTTCTGGCAGCTGAGACGTGTGCCAATGAGCTTGTGTGACCACCTGTCTTGTGGAGCACATCCTCCAGAAGAATTTGGCTGGGTGATGGTGGCCATGCTGCCAGCAGTGTCAGAAAATGGCAGCCAGGGTCAGGATCTCACCTTCAGATGTATCTGTAAAATTACCAAGAGAATCAGCATCTGGACACACAGAGGATGTTGTGCTGTTGTCCATCACCTGCCTCCCAGGAACGTCTTTCCTACCATCAGCAACAGAACTGTAACTTTATTTATGGGTACCTGAATTAGATATTTATGTGGCAATCCTACGTGAATCCTTCCAGGCAGCAAGGCAAGAAGGACTGTGATACAACCTAGGCACTAAATGAGCTGGTTTTCATGTACCTGGGGGCAAAACTTCATGCTGGGTCATAAGTCAGAAAATTAAGAAACCTGCAGGCTTAAGATTAGCCAACAAAGTTGGAGGACAGTAACGTTGGCAATCTACCTTGTGACTGTCAAGCACCTACACAGACAGGTAGAAAGGACCAAGGGTGTAGCTGCATAAACGCCTCTCTTCCGTGCTCCAGATGAACGTGCAGAAAATCCAAACTGAAAGGCATTGTTGTAGCATGGGTGTGAATGATATCAGGACTTTTCATCTAGAAACAGTGGAAACACACTAGAAAATGATTTGGTTTGGAAGGGACCTAGTTCCAGCCCCCTGCTTTAGGTATAGACACCTCCCACTAGACCAGGTTGTTCAAAGACCCATCCAGCCTGGCCTTGAGCTTCCAGGGATGGGGCATTCACAACCTGTCTGGGCAGTTCCAGCCTTATCACTCTCACAGTAAAGAATTTCTTCCTAATATTTCCTCATTCAATTTGAAGTCCTTGTCCTATCATTACATGTCCTCGCGTGCTGCAATGCTGAGCATAATATATGGCTTGTTTGTATTCTGCTTTTCTCAATTATAAAACAGACAAATACAACTGAACATGACTGCAATTGTTGACTTATTCATGTTTGTGCAATATTTTGACTAAAGATACAAATTATCAAGGCAGGGAGACTCTGCAGAGACATCCAAATAAAATAGAGGGCTGGCCAATCACCAACCACATGAAGTTTAATAAGAGAAAGTGCTGGTTTCTGCACTTGGGACAGGACAACCTTGGATGTACAGACAGACTGGGGAATGAGACATTGGAAAGCAGGGCCATGGGAAGGGACCTGGGGGTCCTGGTTGATGGCAAACTGGATATGAATCAGCAGTGCTCTGGCAGCCAGGGGGGACATCCCTGTCCTGGGGGCGTCAGGGAGCTGGGCAAGGGAAGGGATTGTCCTGCTCTGCTCTGCTCTGCTCTGCTCTGCTCTGCTCTGCTCTGAGCTGGGGCAGCCTCACCTTGAATGCTGGGAGCAGTTTTGGGTGCCACAATATAAGAAAGATATAAAGCTCTTAGAGAGTGTCCAAAGGAGGGCAACAAAGATGATGAAGGGCCTTGAGGGGAAGCTGTGAGGGGAGTGACTGAGATCACTTAGTCTGTTCAGCCTGAAGGAGACAGAAGGGAGACCTCATTGCAGTTACAACTTCCTCTTGAGGGGAAGAGGAGGGGCAGCAGGACTGATTTCTTCTCTGTAGTGACCAGTGACACGGGGGAATGGCCTAGAGCTGTGTCAGGGGAGGTTTAGGTTGGGTATTAGATAAAGACTCTTCACCCAGAGGGTGGCTGGGCACTGGAACAGCTCCCCAGGGCAGTGGTCACAGCACCAAGCCTGACAGAGCTCAAGAAGCATTTGGACAATGCTCTCAGCACAGTGGGGATGGTGCTGTGCAGGGCCAGGAGCTGGACTGTGAGTCTATGTTTATTGTTGTTAAGATACACTGGGATTCCCATTGTTCTAACCTTTACCCACACCCACTTACAGTGATTACTTTTTATCAGTCTTTAAAAAAAGATAGCCCATTCTGAGATATCACTGCCATTTTCAATATATCAGTAGTCAGACAGGTTTATCAATTACCTCAAAGTCAAACAGCTTAACAGCAAAAAATAGAAGTAGCAAGATTCAATTTGAATCCATCCAATCAGGCCCTACCGGGAAAAGACATACAACTTTAATGTCTGCTGGGACCTCATCTCTGCTGCTGGATAGGTTGTTCCTGGAGGAATATGTGAGGGCAAATTTTGCTTTTCATTGCTTTGTGGAGTTCCATTGACTTTAATGAGACTGGAAAGATTACTTCAGAAGCAAATGTGGTTTGTAACTTTATCTTCTTTCCATTAGCAGACCACATCACTTTAATAAAATATAGGGTGAAAGTTCTTTAGGAATGGCAAAGCACCTGGGCATTCTCAAACTGTTGTCTCTGCCTGACTGATTTGTTAGCCATTATTTTCACTCAAATAATATAAATGATGATGGTGGCTCTGGCACAGATTGGCTATGCCTGTTATTAAATTCTTCATGTTAGAATTATCACTTTATGTTAACCAAAAACTTAATAGTCTTTTTGCTGTATCTCTTTTACATCCATCAACATGATATTGCCAACTTTCCCTCTTAAATTAAATTTTTGAGACTATTTCTTCTAGCTCAGATTCATGATTTCCATGCTTGCTTAAAGTGTACACAAATTTTTGTTCTCCTTTGTACTGTGTATGAGGCATAAAACATCCTCCACAGCTGTGAAGAACAGCTTGTACATCTTACTATCTTCTTGCTAGCATTTTTTTTTCATTAAGGCCAGATTAAGCATGGATTCTGTGAAATAAAATTCAGTATCAGAGCATAGCTTATATATAAAGCTATTCTAAATCAAATCTACAGCAACAATATCATGTTAATACAGATGCACTGAGGAATTATTAATACTGAAAAATGAAACATGCATTTATAGTGCAAAGTTTCTCTCAGTTTTTCTGAGTTTTTTCCTCTCCTCTGCTCCCTACTTGGCTTTAAAGAAAAGTGCCACAGAAGACTTTTCAGCATTCGGTTTGTAGAAACTCATAAAAGTGACGTGATTGAAATTCTCCAGACACAGCTTGGCTTCAAGATGTAAATAATGTTCTGATACTGATTTCCAGAAGCTGACTAAAAACTGTTCTGGGGGAGAAAAAAATAAGAAAAAAATTAAAAAGGAGGAGAGGGGAATTAAATATAAAAGGAAATATAATTCAAGAAGGGATGAACATTATTAGTCTCACCAAGTTCAATCTTTTAAAGCTTCTTCCCTAAAAGACAAGCTTAAGTTTGCCTGAGCATTTTCCCAACCATGATTTATGCTTGAATTTACTATGTGTTAACAAGATTTTGCAGTCCATTCAATCCAAGCTCAGGCTCAGATACCAGTGAAATCAAAATAAATACTGATGGGTAATATTGACTGGAGGTCAAAGTAGCATGAAATAATAATAGCAAATTTGTTATCTT
>VZRX01024042.1:51013-67719 GCA_013398075.1 Notiomystis cincta | reverse complement strand
AGATAGATATAGATAGATATGTATATTTATAATTAAGTCCCATGAGCAGCCCTTCAGACCTGAGCTATTAATGACTCATGACACACAGGTCAGTGCTCATCTGCATACACCCCATCAAACTCGTGGTTAGATTGAGCCCTGCCTCATTTATTACATCACCACAGATTCCCTTTTTCCAGAGAGATGAGTCTGCAGCACTTTGGCTCCAAGCTGGAGGACCAGATGCCAAAAAAATAAAAGACACCTGTTTTCTGAAGCTCAGGAGCAATCCATCCATCTTACAACGCTGTAACCAGTCAAAACTTGCTGAAGGCACCATTAAAAGTTATGTGCCTCCACCCAGAAGCCACTGAAAGAGCAGAATTATCATCCCAAACACCTGCACATGGAAAGGTGCCATTAAAAATCCCCACATGCCACCAAATCCCTGACAAGCTGATCTCCACAGGGGATGGAAGCAGTGGAGGGACCAGTGGGGGAGGATGGATGAAGGGCAGGAAAAATTGGAGAGGACACTGAAGGATGCTGAAGAGCCCAGAGGAACTGGGAGACCATGAGAAAATATGAAATTTTGGGCAACAGCCTGACCAGGAGCAGCCTGGAACAGCCAGAGGCTCCGTTCTGGTCCAGGTGTTGCTGCCTGCAGGGATTCACAGGAATTCATCCCCCACGTCTCCTCCAGAGAGAAACTGAGCAGGAAACTGAAAATTGGTGAACAGGTTGGGCTAAAAAGTTAAAAAAAAAAAGAGGAAATAGTGCATCTCAACAGCTTTACTCTGACTAGCACCGTTTGCCAAACAGCATTTTAGAAACAGGGTAAAGCACTTTTACTGTAATTTTTTCATCCAATTTCAGTGCATGCAACAGAACTGAAACCTTCTGTATTTTGAGACAGCTTAGTTCCTTAATTCTAATGTAAAATGCCTCTCTTGTGGGTCTTTTAGTCAGATTAGAGGTGTGATTCTCCTGATCTGCCTTCTTCCATAGGCAGTCTTTTTTAGATTTTTTTTTAAATTTGTTTAAGCATATTTGCAAAATCTGGCAGCCTGAATCTCATCAGGTAGAAGAAAATAGAAAAGTGACAGGTTTGGAGCTAAAAGACCAAACAGTCTGTGTGACATTTGGGAAGGAGATTTTATATTTTGGAGGAAGGAAACCACTCATAACCAAGCACAAAAATCAGAAGTTGTTGTTTGGCAGCACTTGGAACATTTTTTTTCTTATATATTATTTGTAGTTTTGCACAGAATGCATCTAGAACATGCAGAGGAAAGAGCAGTTTAGCACAAAAAAATCCAATTTATCACATGTTTGTCACCAATATGGATAAAGACTGTAAAGAGAGGGACCATTTGCTTCCATTTTTGGTTTGAAACTCTGCCACCTGTGGAAAAGCTGTAACTCAGAATAGACCATGAACATAAAATGTAGTTTAATCCAGCTTCTGAGAATTTTATAATATATTATAAAGAGAATATATATTCCCTTTATAAGGAATTTTATAATATTTTATAAAGGGAAGATTTTATTTTTGCATTTTTAAAAGGCAAGTTATTGAATTTGCAGTATTGTGCATTAAACATACCTTCAATCTTATTTCTTTTGACTTGACTGAGTGACAACATTTCATCAAATCTCTTTAAGAACACTACTGATAAGCTTATATTAACATATGTTGCCATTTAGTGGTAATGATGAAGTCAAAATATCAATGTTTAGGAAGATAAGGTAGGGTGTGACAAGGAAACCCAGAACTGCTGTTATAACCATGCACAGAAATAAAGTCCCTGTTGAGAAGAAAATTCTCTCACTTAATCTCACAGGAGCTAAAACCCCCAACATTTGTATTTGATTGAGAGATTAAAATAGGCAGTAAAGAGATAACAGGGCCCACCTGTCCTGATGCACCAAAAGTGGTGCAAGGAACCCTCTGCACTTGGGGTTCATGAGCAGGGTTTCCCCCAGTGCCCAGGCAGCAGCCAGGGCTGCAAATGGAATAAATCATCTGAGATGGAAATGTCCCCACTCACCCCCATCCTCCTGACACCCAGCCCTTGCAGTGGATCCCTCTCCTGCCTGGTTTTGTGAGCTCACAGTGGGGGAATGCTCAGCCTCAGACCTTTACAGGCTCTTCTTTCGCTGCTCGGGGTAGGACAACCAGAGGAGAGCATGCAAATAGCACAGCAAAGCAGTGGCCATCTGGAAAGACATTTAATATGTTTATATCTCCAAGCAGCTCTTCCCAATAGTAGCATGAGCAGATTTTTGCCCTTTACAGATTTTTCTCTCTTCCCTAATTTAGAAAAGAAAAAAAAAAAGCTTTGTTTTACACAGAAAACTCCAGTTTGGCTCCCCCCTAATTCAGTTTTCTGCATGATTCCGAAACACAAGGACTGAAATAGCACTCCATGACTTAGTAATAAAGATAAAACAACCACCACAATCTTTACTGAGATATGACAACACAACCTCACAGTCACTCTAATAAAGGCAGCGTCAGGCACAGGCAGCACAGAGTAATTCTGCTCTAAAACTTCCTAAAAAAACCCAACAAGCTTTCTAAAAAGCCACACAGCTTTTCAGATTCAACTCTATTTTAAAATGAGAACAAAATATGTACTCAGACAAGTCACCTCCCTCTCTCTAACTAGGTATATATTAATAAGCCTTTATTTCTAGAGCATATAAAGTTATAATATAAAACAAATAAACGCCAAGAGGTGGATTTTGCTTAAATGGGAGGCCTAAAAGCTATCACTGCCTCTTTAACTTTTAAGTATAAGTCTTTCTCACAGTAAAATAGTCAACTCCCTCCCCACTGAACTATAAAGAACAGATTTAGTGGGTACACTATCAGCACTCCACTCTGTTCCTAGACCTTTGCAGCAGAGAGCCGAGGTAAATGCTGGCCTAAGCAAGATCCTCTTGGTTGCAGTCAGCAGAGATGCATCATCCCACCTGTGATCACAGCACTGTGTGCAAGTCAAGGACTGCCAGGAATCCTGATGAACAGCACCTCAAAGTTTGGTTTCCTTTAGGTGCACGTGGCTTTTGAATTAAGTCCAAAAGTAATGATTTTCTCACCTAATTGAAACCAATGGCTTTTAAGGGTATTAATGGGAGGGAGCTCTGACAGCATTCCTAGCAGTGAGCAATGAGGAGGAATTAAAGCACACCCTTCCATTCCACTCATTCTCACATGGCTTCACCACACTTTGCAACACTGAAGGAAATCCTTTGACAGAGATATTAAAGAGGCCCAAAAATTGACATTTTTAAGGCAGAATCAGCTGTGTGGGGTTCCATAAAGCAAGAACTGTAGTGATCCTCTTGAATGCAGCGAGACAAATGAAGGTCAATGAGTCCATGAATAAACTGAAGTGAAATGAAAGCTCCTCGGGCTGTGCTGTTCTGGAGCAGCATTCCAGCATTCCGAGGCAGCAGAGCCAACACACAGACCCTGACTGCTTTTGAGATGTAGCTTGATCAATTTATTTTACAATCCCTCTCCTATGCCTGACTGCACCAGTAGGAAACTGGATTCAGTCATGCAAGGTGTTCCTTCCACTACTCCCCCTCGCTAAGAGATATAAATAATATCTTAAATGCTTGTATTGTTTAATTTTAAAGAAATCAGTGGAGTGAATTTTCTAGTTAGCTGGAGCTCTTGTGCTGGTACAGAAGCAAGGAGGCTCTGCCAAGGTGAGGATGTAATTTGCAGTGACTGCAGTTTGAGTGCACCTGGATGGAGATGCCCAAGGAAGCCTGTGATGGACTGACAAGATCATCCTAAAATGCACAGGAAGAAATAGCTACTCCCAGCTGAGCACATGCTCTTAAACAATAATGTTTGGGCATGATCCTACAGAGATTAACATCGATACATCCACATGGAAAGGCACTTTCTCCAATGGAAAGGCACTTTTCCCTCAATACAGATGAAACAAATTCAGCAAAGCCGTTCTAATTCAGAATCTCTCCACACTTGTGTGACCAGGCAGGGGCAGACTTCTGCTCAGGGCCCCTAAATGTAAAATCTGAACCCTGATCTGAGGCTGTTCACGTTGTGATTGTCAAATTAAAGGCTCAGGTTTGCCTTTGGATAAATATCCCACTCCCAGCTCAGTTCAGAGCATGGCAATGCACGGTTAAGTCTGGGAAAGGAATTACAGCTACACCTTAAATTTAATTTGCTGTAAACACAGAGCTGCATTTTTACTCACACCTATTTGATTTATCACTTTCCAATAAAACAATGGAATTAAATACTCTTGCACTTGAAAATGGCTCTCAAGGAGTAAATTTTCACAAAATGCAAACGTTTGAAACATGTTTGCCAATGTCAAAACATTTTCTGCACTGAAATGCTGAAATTTTCCACATTTGTTACCAATGCCTGGGGTGGGCTCTTCTATTTATGGTGACTTGGAATAACTATAAAAGTGGCTTAAGTATAAAAGAGTAAAATACAGAAAATTGGAGCTTATATTTGTTTAAAAATTACAAAAATAAAGATGCTTGTGATCATCATTGTTACCTTATTACTATGAATAAAAAGTTCCTGCATTTTATTTCCTTCTGGCATTTTTTGGTTGGTTAGTTAATGTTCTGTATTTTTATTTCTGGCTTTTTATTTGTTGCTGTGGTTTTTAATTGCAGTTTGCTTTAAATACATTTTCTATTTTATACAAAGTTGACAGTAATCACTATATTTAATAAGGGTGTGCTGGGAGTAACTGGAAGTACAACTACAAACTTTGGAGAGAGACTAAAAGTTCATTTTATCATAAGATACAAATCCTGTTACTACAAATCCAACAACATAAACATTCAGATATTTCCAATAAATCTTGACTCGTGCAATGCTCCCACTCACAGCTATTACTTTTAGGTTATATATTTTCAAGTCTTTTAAATTAAAAAAGAAAAGAAAGATCTGGTCATCCCTGCTGTAATTTAATACAGACCTCTTCAAAAATGCCATCTCTTTAGGTTGGATTATACCAGCATCGTACTTGGATTTTAACAAATACCTTTTTAATTAATCACACTGTTGGGTTTTTTCTCTCGTGGACTTCAACGGTTTGTCTGAAACGCTGTAATGCAGAAATACTTCCATGTCATATCAGAGAGCTCCTAACCTTGCTAACCACTTATTCGCTGACAGAACACACTGTCCTCATTTGCAGAATGTGAAGAATTCAGAATTTGAAAGGAAACAAAATGCCTTTAACAAGGTGTAAAGCACCATTTCCCAAAAAAGCTTCATCACCTCGCTGAATTCATACAGTAGCCTTCTTTCCTCTAAAACCAGTCTAATTAAATACAGCTGGAGATAGCACAAAAGAATTCCATTAATTAATTGGCAGCCTGCTGACACTAATTAAGCTATGAAAATTCAACTCCCTCTCACCAGATTTTGAACATTAGTCAGTTACATTCATTGGGAAGTTTGCCTCGCGTCTCTAACGCAACCAGAAAGGAGAAAATTAACTTTGTGGTTAATGTGTGTGGGAACAAAGTGACCTATTATTGGAAAAATTGGATATTAAACCTTGCACTGAGGCAGGGAAGTTGTGCTGAGGGAGCACTCAGGGAGATTCCCTCACGAGGGGGTTTAAGGCCATCCCAGCTGCAGCCTGTGCCCAAGAGCATCCCAGAACACCAAGGGCACGGAAAAAGGTGAGGAGTTTATTTAATCCTCTGCCACCCTCTGTAAAGTGCCTCCAATCTTCACCTCAGCCACCCACCAGCCAAGATTTCATTCAGGACCTGGGAGAAAACATCCAAACTCTTTTACTCATACTGTAAATCTCGTGTAGAGCATCCAAGGAGACCTCACTTAACATTTGAACAGTTAATTACGCAGTAAGGAGGAAGATTTATTGTTTAATGTCTCAAGGCCTACTGGCAATGAGTGGCTCTGCTATTATCTGAGTGGACACTAATGAACACCATCTGGTGCTTCTTCCCTTTCCAAAATTCCAGACCCATCTCACGAAGGTTTCAATGCCGTGTTGGAAATGTGCTCATCCTGATCTGTATCCACGCTATTTACCAACAATCCAAAAAAAAGAGGTGGAGAATAAAAATATTGTCTACTTTTCTTTAAGTCCTAACCATACAGCACTTCAGGGACCCAAACAATCAGCAAGCAACTAATTCTTTTTAAAAATAAAGGAAACAAGTTATTGTAGAAAGGTAGCATATAATTTTCTTGCTTTTTTATTTTTTTTTCACTTATCTCTTTCACATGAGACTTAACAGTTAAATCACTTAGCCTTCAGATAATAAGTACAGCAAATTTGCCCACCTCACCATATTTTCAGAAATTTAATTAATTGGAAGCTGTTAATTAATTTTGAATCTACAGGAAAGTAGTTTTCTGAAACAATTTTATAAGAATTGATTTATATAAGGGGTCTGTAACCCAATAAGCTTTCAGTTCTGAAATTCTCAGTTAGCACCTGGCAGATCAGCCAGGAATGTGGCAAACTTATGGTAATGAATGGCTCATTCATCAACTGCAAAAAATCTTAAAAAAATAAAATAATGAAAAAACAGAAGTCTGCATACACACCAGCTCCCATCCTGCTCTGTAAACACACCTCCCCCCACCTTGTTCTAAGATACCAGCTTTGTGTTAAGGCTGTAGCTCAGTGTAAAGTGAAATAAAACTCCCCCTTTCTGAGCAGGTTAAGCTGGCTCACTGTGAGTCTCAAGGGTGGCAGGAGCTGAAGGACTTAATCTGATTGTTCTCTTAAATTCCTTCTTGCTGTGGCTGAGCAAACAGGGAAAAGGTGATGCTTGAAAGTTCCTTGTACTGTCTCCAGCTAGGAATAATCAGTACCTGAAAAATGATGGGGGTCTCATTGCCTCAGTCACTGTGCCAAAAATCTGTGAGACATGGACATGAGCAGCACCACCAGAATCAATCTCTGTGCAATATGCTGATAGAAATATGCAAAATATCCTTTTAAAAAAGCTATAATAAGGAATATTTACTTTCCATTTAGGGTGGAGAAGAGCTACGCTGAGCAGTGTACCATTCCTACTTCTAAACTTTATTATACTCTCATTTGCTGCAGTCACAACTGTAATATTTTATCGTGAGATTAGAGTGCAATTGACAATAGGCTGGATAATGCATGTGATTCAGAGATGATCTAAAGTACAATGTTGGCTTGTATCCCACAGCTCTCACAGGCAGTCTTCCATTTCTCAGCCCACCTCACGTTATCCAACTTTGAGAACACCTTCAAAAGGTTTTGAAGTCAAACTGGCAGCAAAACCAATGGGGCAAGACAACATTGAGATTATCACTGCCCCAGACTCTGCTTGGAGGCTTTCCTCGGGCACAAAGAGAGGTCAGACAAGAGCAGATGGGATAAGAGCATTTTAGAGACTGATCTTCACATCTAGACATTTGATTATTTTTCAAGAGAGACTTGAAAATTCCAGAACTAAGTATTTTTATGAACATTTCTTTATATAACGATAGTAAAAAAAATGGATGATTAAGGGCGATTGGCTCTTGTGCAAGGGGATGGTGTCAAGTGAGGGCTGGGAAGAGGAAGAGTTTAATGCAGTGCAGGATTGTGCCTCATTGTGAGAACAGTTCTCATAATAACACCCAGAGTCATCTTCTGGGTGACTGGCAGTTTCTAACTCTACCACTTTTCACAAAATTACAAAAAAAAAAAAATTAGGGAAAGATAGAGAGACAAAAAATGAAAGCAGTATCTTATTTTAATAACACTTCTTTTCACTCTACTGTAATTAAAAATACTTGGATATTATAAAGAATAAATACTAATAGTCAAAAGTAGCAAGCTCTTCTACTGGGGACTGAATCCTTCAGTTATCCTGAAGACAACAAAAAACTGTGACAATGAAGGTTATATTCATAATAGGAAGGAAAAAAAGTTCAAGCCATGCCTGGGGCATGAAACGGAGAGCAAAAGTTGAAGGAAAAAATCATGAAAGATGCATGACTATCAGATTCCCATGTATTACTGTTAAGTGCATTCATTAAATGATCATAAAGAATATATGGCATAAAAATGAAAGAGAAGATCACAGTCTCTAATAGAACCTGATAATTTCAGAGTGTGAAAAGCAGCAGACCATGACAACAATTTAAACTAAGAGCACTAAATCTTGCATTCCAACTTTCACTGCAAGCAAAGGGGAAAAAGAAAAAAGAAAAAACAAAACAAAACAACAACAACAACAACAACAACAACAACAACAACAACAACAACAACAACAAAAAGAAACCACAAAGTAAATGATAAAAACGACAAAAGAAAATGTGACATCGAATTTTAAGGCTAGGCTGGCATAGCACACAATGAAGCAACCATTTGTTTTGAAAGCATTACAAAATTGTCTGATCATTAACGTGTTGAGAAACCATCGGTTCTGAATGTACTCACGCTGCAAACACATGTCCTGCTAAATGAGTTGTTGGGATTGTGACCGGGACATTTGGTGTTTGAAGCCTTTTAAATTCCATTGTGGTTTATATCATCTGTATTACTTCACTAACAGATTCGAGCAGATCCTTTGGCCAGGGTTTTGACACCTCTGCATGAGGCTGTGTTTAACACCTCATCAGTTGGTATACATATGCTAATTGTTGCTGTTTAGCACCTGTTTTCTCCTTTCCTGCTGTTCAGGCACAACACTCAACTACCACAGCTCTGCCTTGGCATTTCCATTCCGGAGTAAATCGGGTTTTTCGAAAAGGCAGCAGAGAAAATTCTGTCTCCGTTTCCAGTGGTGAAATGGTCAAAGTAACCACTTGTCACTAATTACTCTTCTCCCACTGATTTTATTAATATATTAAAAAAAGCGCAAGCCAGGTATGGAGAATGGGAAGGGACTGACGATGCAGGAGCCTCTCCTCATCAGTTTTGGAACTTCTTTGCGGCCATTGCCACCAGTTTCCACGCCCTAAACACACTGGTGCTCCGGCCACCCCACCCCACCTGTTACCTGAGCATACTGATAAAATAATTCTCAGACTAAACACGACCCCACTGATTTCCGTGGGTTTGCAACCAAGGAACTTGGTCACCAGCATTCTGTGCCACTGGAATGGAAATGGGTGGTGAAGCTGATTGTTCAAATGGCAGCTCCACGGCTCTCTCTTGAGTTCTCAAGGTCTTAAACCTCACACTCCTTCATCACTTCACTGATGTGATGAGTTTTCTTCTTGGGAGGTAGGTGAAAGGTATGGGCAAATGAACACGTTAGAATTTATGCCAGGAATTTATGCAGAGCTTTTGATCAGATAATTCTCAGGATAAGTTAGAAGATTACCACAGAACTGCAGGGTAGGAGAACTGTGTTCTTGACCTTCAAAACACAAGTGGAAGGCCTGCCTAGTGTGAGTGAAAAGGAAATAAGGGACAGAGAATGAGTGAGCTGTTACAACCATCATCCAAGAAAACACTAAATGACTTTACTATGAGTGATCCTCATGAAGGTTCCCATGGTGAACACTCAAATCCCAGCACTGCAACATTTTTCAACAGGAACACATCAGCCTTTTGTGAGAGCAACCATCAGAAATGTGCCTAATGCCCATCCCGAATTTAAAACACAGCTCAAACAAAAACACAGTCCTCAAAAATCAGTTGTGGAAGCAGAATCTCACACGTGTCAGAGTCTCACAGAATCACACTCTTCCATTGTTGTATTTATTACTCAGGACAATGGCATGGCTGGTTTGGATATCAGGATATTTTAAAGCTCAGAGCAAAAGGAGAACGACATCAGTGCTTCAGGCTCTGCTGCTTGAGCTTTCAAGATAACCTGAAGCATAATTTGGCTTCATGTTTTAAGCAGGTCTAGAGCCAAATTCAGCACTCCCTGCTGAGTTAGTCTAGATATCACATGTAGCTGTGGCATAGAAATGTATAAAAGAACAGAAATTTGACCAATTTAATTTGAAGAACAGAAAACATTGCATAAAGCTTTCCAGCTCCTTGACATTGAGAATAATGGTGTCTGACAGTTCTAGGGTTAAGTAGCCACTCATTCAGCACAGCATCGTTTATCTGCCAACAGTATGCGTCTCTTGTTGTTACTTCAAAGAAAAAATTCAATAAAAATTTAAATAAAAACAGATCTGTCAGTATATAGCTTTAATATTTTACACCAAACTCAATCTCTTTCCTTTGTAAAGTGCTTTCATACTTCCTGAACTCATCCTGAAGTACACAATTCTCATTCTTTTTAAAAGAAAGAAACCATGAATCACCTTTAAACATCTACACTTTCCTGAAACATTAACATTTATTTTTAATAGGCATCACTCTGGAAAGGCTTCACTGAATACTGTAGAATGCTAAAGAATTCTGTAGATTGAGAGAACTAAGAATATATATGTTAAGTCCTTGAGCAGCATTACATACAAGCAGGTTACTTGGTTAAGAATTCATGATTCAGAATAGAACAGTAATTATTTAATGCAATTAATTCTAAATGCTCTCTCATAGAGTACATTTGTTGTTACTGACTGCAGACTGGGCTATAAATATACTTTGAAATAAGTGAAACAAAGGATTCAG
This sequence comes from Notiomystis cincta, assembly GCA_013398075.1. Lineage (NCBI taxonomy): Eukaryota > Metazoa > Chordata > Aves > Passeriformes > Notiomystidae > Notiomystis > Notiomystis cincta. The sequence goes on along the minus strand of VZRX01024042.1, from coordinate 57,139 downwards.
TTATTCAAGGCCATGTCTCCTCTATGCATTTCTGCCCAATTTTTCCTTTGCCTCCCACATATTTTATGAAACTAACCATTAAATGCTGCACAATCACTGCTTATGTCAGACTTTTTGTTTTAAAGTTGCTAGATTTGAGAAATCAAAGACATTTTATGAGAGATAATTAATGTCTCTCTTCTGTAAGTGCACTTGGCAAGGTATAATCTCTCCATTTTAAGCTTTCTCCCACGTATATTTTAATAATAAAATCATTACTCTATTTAGAAACCTCTGATATTATTTAGCAATTCAGCTCTGGACTGTAACTACTTTGAGAAGAAAAAACGTGACTTACCAGCCCCATGGAAGAGATTCAGATTCTAACAGCCTCAATAAAAACATTTTTAAAATTTTGATTGCACACCCTAAAAGCAAAATTAACAATCTGCCAAAGCCAATATGTTCAAATAAAGAAAAGTCATAAAATATGACCATAATTTTATATATGCAAACAGGCTCAGTTCTATTTGATTTTAAAAGTTTCTTCCAGCATCTATTTTCTATCCCAGTCCCAAGTTTATAACCATGCTACAAATTACAGCAATAAAATTTTGTGAAGAAGATTACAATAAAATTGTCATTTCATGTCAACTTTACTGGGCAAAATATATGCATTAACATGATAACAGGAATAATCTATTACCTTATTTAAGTATCTTCATTATTTGAAATGATAGTTGCTCCACACTATTTGCCAAAATATGTTAAGTGGTTTTGAAAGCCATAAATCTCTGCCACTCTTTCCCTTATCCAAGTTTTAACTATAAAGTTCCATCATAAATTATGAAACAAAAGGGTTTAAGCCAACCCAATAATACGAAATCTGTTCTTTCAATAATAAAATCTGCGCAGCTGGGAGCTGCTCATTATTTATTCAGCTTCTGCAAACCAACACCTCTATTTGTTTCCTTGTAACTTCACTGTTTTCCTCGCTTTTCCTAGGAAAAGACCCCATGGAAACCAAAACAAACAGTATCTGTATCTCAGTGCTGTGGCGCACTGTTCCCTGGGCTAACCTCCCTCTGTCACCCCATTTAACCAGCAGTTATCAGCTCAGGGAGAGTCACACCCCAGCCCAGGGAACCCAGTGTTCCTGTCACCATCACCACCAAAAATAACCTCTCTGAGCTCTCCAAATAACCCAAACGTGACCCCAGATACCCCCATGGCAATACTGGGGATTACTCAGAGTTTTCATCTGTTAATTTTCATTTATTACTGGTCTGAAAACTGGTGACACATCCCTGCCTGAGAGGAAAAACAAAAACCATACCCAAAGTAAGCTGCAGTGGAATAGAAACCCCACAAACAGCAGAAACATGTTCAAGTGCTGGTCAAAGCCACTCTTTCTGAATTTACTTAGAAACACATCCACAGAGCATCCTGCACATCCCAATTACCACTCAACCCTTCCATTGTATTCCAGAGCATGCACGGGTTCAGCTGCGGGCTCCTGGTTACTGCACTCTGAGAACAGGCCACCTTCTGGAAAGACAAAGCAGAAAGACAAAGTAGATATGAAATAAATAAATAAATAAATATATTTTTTTAAATGTTGTATTTGTAGATGGTGGTACACACATGTGGTAGAATTTCAATGAAAGACATTACCAGAACAAGGAAAGGATGACGCAAAAAGGCAAAACTTGTGGATTTAGAGAAGGGCTGAAGGGTGCCCTGTGCTTTTCAGGAGGTTGCTGGGACCCTCCCAGCCTGGCTCTCCCTGCAGCTCCTCCTCACCAGGGAGGCTCTGACAGGAGCAGCACTGCAGGAGAAATCTCTCCCAGAGAGGGCTGGGATTCCAGCAGTCGGGCTGGGCTGGGCAGGATCAGCACAGAACCGAGCCCAAAAGTGAGCAGAGCTCAAAACCCTCGAGTGCCCTGAGGAAAGTGCCCTGAGGAAGGGGTCAGGCTGCCTGTGAGATCTCACCCCAAGCACGAGGCACACTGGGGAGGCTGAAGGACAGGAATCACCATCATCTCCTCAGACAGCCAGCAGGATTTCTGTAATGAAAGTGAAGAAAGTGAAGTGGCACAAGGAAGTTCAGCTCTGCAAGCCTGGGTGGAACCCACAGCCCCGTTCCCCGTGGGTATTTGTCAGCAGCTCATGTGAATCCCACATTTATTGGTGACACAACCTGGCTGGCTCCTCTGAAAAGAACAGTCTTGGCCTTCTGTTGGAGCAGGAGTTTGCAAACAGCCAAGGATACAGCTGGGAGGCTCCAAAATAATTACCTGAATCAAAGAGCTGAGGAAAATAATGCCCAGGACTCAGAAGTGCAGAAAAAGCCAGCTGCAGTCCAGATGTGGGAGGTGTGAGTTAAAGGGGACTCCTTGGCTTAACCTTGATTAGGTAATTGTGAAAATAATAGTATGAAAGGTCAGCTGCTCACTTTTCTCAACACAGCAGTGCTGAGGTTTCCAAAAAGATAAGATAATTTTGGACAGCAAACAGAGAAACCCAGATCCTCCTAGGAGGGCCTGGGCAGGAGACCTCTGGGTGGCTCCTGGGGATGTGCTGGGCTGGCAGCTGGACAAGAAGATCCTGAAGGTCTCTGCCAACACTGATGACTCTGTAGCTTCACCTGGAAAGGACACGAGTTCAGATACTCCTCTGCACATATTTAAACCTCCTCCTAGCTGCCTTCCAGATGGCAGAGATCACCAGCACCCAGCTGGGACCTGAATGCAGCCATTTGAAGAGAATAGCATTAAAAAACAACTTATTTTAGCAAATCTGGAACAAAGTATATAAAAATTCCTGGCACTTCAAGGGAAGAAAATGTCTTCTCTCTTCCTGATTTACATCTGACAATAATGCCATAATGCATACAATACACAAAATGCTCTTTTATGGTTTAGAAATACTACACAAATAAAGTTTGAAATCTTCCTGTGGAACTGAAAATGTGCAATCAATGAAAGCCCAACAGTTAATCAATGGTAGTTTCATCAGTGATTACTTTATGTAAGGGCAGCCTTCCTAAAGTCCTTGATTTAAAAATGTGAAGTTAATTCAAAGCAACACGAGGCAGCCAGAAAAGCATTGTCTGCCACCTAAAAAGTCACACATTTGAAAGTTATTTTACATCCAAAAGAAAGCCTACTGCTAATAATCATCACAAAAGTAGCAGAGGATTTGAGAATATATCCAAAAATTAATGTAATCAAAACCAAAAGTGTTTTCAGGGGAAAAAAAAAAAGAACAGCTTTTTAATATTTGTAGAAGTCTGGTAAAATAGCAATTGGTACAGTGAAGCTTGCAACTAGCAAGAAAACAATGAGTGGCTTCCTGACTCTTCCATTAATTATCTGTTACAACATTCATAAAGCCTCAGTATTTCAGACAGGTTTGAATGGAGACATAATTCTCTCTGAAATTCAGAGGCATTATCAGATAAACAGAATTAATCAACAGTCAAAAATCATTGAGTGCTATGGATTTTAATTCCAATAGCAGTTTTCATACCTGACCCATAACAATGTAATATTAACAGGGTTTTTGGCAGGTCAGTGGAAGTGTAGGTCAATTTGTTAAAATTCACTGTTAAAGCCCAAGCTTCAGAAACAGCCACATCAGAGCAGAGAAAATGTGGAAGCAGCAGCAGGGTGAGCCTGCTTGGTTCAAAGAAACCTCTGCCACAAGGAGGAGAACACAACCCAAAGTGATGGACACACTGGGAGAAAGCAGTGGTGCAGCTCCACCTGCCTCTGTCCCCAAGGCTCCTGAACAAATTCCCTGATTAACTGAGGCCAAGGATGTTACAAGGAGTTTATGGAACGTGCACAGGCAGAGATCAGCTCTGGAGCCAAACAGCAAAGGCAAATATCTGCAGCACCCTTGCTGGGTTTCAATCTTGCTGGGTTTCTCAATATCCCTTTTTGTTGCCTTTTCTACTTTTCATCACACTTCTGCCGTGCCACAGAGGGTAACCTTTGGCTAAAATTGAAGAAGGAAAGATTAATTTTGCTTTAACAAAGAAAGGTTAAAGGTACAGAACATGTGCCTCGCAGCCTATCCACTCCAAAAGAGTTCTTCTTGGTCTATTAAATGTGTGCCCAAGAGTTCCTGTCCTAAATGCAAAGACACCTGTTAGCAGATAAATAATATAAATGCTCTATTTTTTCCCTAATTCTCTGATTCTATGTCAAGAGTAGAGAAAAAAGAACATTCCTGAACACCTGATATTTTCCTTTAGCAGGAACAACACTACCATGAAAGCAAAATTGTGAAAGTCAGTGTAATTCAGAGAAATCGGTTCTATAGTTAAAAAAATTACTAATTGTAGCAGGCAAAAATGTAGCATTAAGAATGCTTTAGTTCTGGTGGAACTAGGTCATAGCTGCACATTTACAGGCATAAGAACAGAAGCCTTAATAAACAGGATTATTCCTAGCAATGTTGAAAAGAATATGACTAATTACATCTAAGGTAATTAGAACTGTACACGATCTTGAAATGAAACTGATGATCAGAATTTATTCTATTTTCTTCATTCTGTAATATGTTTTATTCCTCTAGAATGGGGTACCGGTGCACGCTTGGTAGGTGTGCTTACAGAAAATTGGATTTGGTCTTGGGTTTGCTAAAAGGAAGAAAAACAGGAAATCACAGGCCATGGAAACACACTTTGTGCCCTTCTGGAGACTCCCCTCAGGCTGGACTGTGTGTCCCATTTTGCCATAGCTGAAGATAACCAAGAGTTGTGTGCACAGAAACTGAAAAAAAAAATAAATTAGAGCTGTTAACCAGATCAACAAGGCAGTTTAACTGCTACTGCAGGGTGGGATCAAACCCTCCAAGCCACTGCTCTGCCAAGTGCCTTCACCTCCAGGCTCACCTGGGACCAGTCCTTCTTTCTGCCTCTTCTGGGGATGATTTAACTCTGTTTGTAAGAGTTCCCCCTGCCCTCCCAAAATACAGCTTGGACAATATTTCTTGTTAACTTTTCAGAAATTCTGTTGCCCCTGGCATTTGTCTTTTATTTGCTCACTTCTCAATAGATTTTTCTTCCTACTTCTCTTTTTTATTTTTTTTAATGGTGTCATGAGTGATTTCTTTCTTTACCTGGGAAATTTAAAAAAAAAGAACAAGAAAAAAAATGTTAAAAATCATGCACAATCTGCAGTTTTCCAATAAGAAGCAGCAACTCCTCCTATCTGCCACTGGAAATAGCTACTCAACATTATTAAGTACCTCCAGTTCCCCACAGCTAGCCAAATCCCAAAGTACCTTCTTTAGTGCATTTTTTTATTGATGAGGTTTGTCATTTTATGGGATGTGGTACAATAGAAAGCAATTAAGTCACTGATGCACACAAATGTTACCTTTTTGCAATGCGTCAGCAGCAATAATCTTCTTTCAAATATGCTGAGAAGCAGCTATAAACCTTCTCCTGCCAGAGGCAAGCTCTGGTGAGTCTCGTTGTGCTAAAAGTTCCTCACAGAAGGTGTTGCTTAAGGTCCACATTCATCAAAGCCAGCGCTAATTAAGGTGCAGGAGCAGCTCCATTTTGGCGTGGCTCAGAGGAAATGGCCACTGAATCATCCCTGAGCTTCCCAAAGCTGTTTGTTTGGTCTCTTTAGAGGCTCTGTGTGAGACCTGGGGGAAGGCATGAAGGCCAGGGGCTATTCTGATGCCATACCCATTTTAGGAAAGGGGTGATTAGCTGGGTCACAGGGATTGAGGAACCCTGGGATTTGAACATTCCAGCTGCTGGCAGAACTCCTCTGAATTGGATGTTTTCAGACCCCTGATTTCAGTGGATCAGAACCTTTTCCCCTTAACCTTGGTGAAAGTATCACTTTTGACTTCACCAGAAGCAGAAAGAAATGAAAGTCTGATCTTCTCCTCAACCTTTACAAGCCAGCTAAATAAATGGTATTACAGCATGCAATTGCTTGAAGCAGAAATATTCATTGAAATGAAGAATTTTTTTCCCCCCAAGTACTAGAAAAACATTTGATATTTGCTGAAGGAAATGGAAATATTTCATGGAACAATTTATAGAAGCAGCATTTTCACTAGAAACAATCTGAACCAAATCATTCCATCACAATTTATATCTAGAAGTGAAATGTTGGG
>VZRX01024042.1:40060-50864 GCA_013398075.1 Notiomystis cincta | reverse complement strand
ATGAAATAAGGTGAGGAAAAAAAAAAAAGACGGGGGGGGGGGGACACCTCGTGCACAAAACTTGTTGGGGAATAAGCTGAGGCTGTAAACCACGACCATCATTCATGGAGAAGCAGCTCCCAGGGCCAGGAATTCCAGCGGGGACAGCCAGGCCTGGGGGACTGCGGGCAGCCCAGGCACCGGGCGGGAAGCACAAACTACTCCGGAATAAATTTGATTCCAATCGCAGTTTATGGCCCTGTGGAAATCACTTCATTTCTATCTCAGGGTTTTTTTCATTTCCATGAGGAGGAGGATGTGCATTTTCCTGTAAACCTCGTTCAGAGGGGTGGTGGGCAAAGTACCACGACTTGCAAAGATTTCTGATGGAACAAATCTCTTTTGAGCAAGCTGTGTGTTTTAAAAGGCTGCCATTTGCATGAACCCACCTCAAACAGCTCGTGGCACCAGAAAATCTAACCTGGATTTTGATTATACTTTCAGACTGAAATAGAAGTGACCTAAGAAAGTAAAACGAATTGTTTCAATATCAAACATTAACTCTCATTGCGCCTGGAGAGAATTTTCTCAGCATCAGTGATGGTGATGTATTGCAGGACCACAGCAATTAGCACCACTGCAAGCTCCTAACCTAGCAAGTATTCCCACTCCAGGAACTCTGGGGTGTGTGTATATATTTATATTTATATGTATATACATATATATATATAAATATATATACACACGTCTCCCAGATGAGCTTGTCAATGACTTTTTAGATTATTTTTGGTACACATATATTTCCATTTTGTGTTTTACATTATATAAACACACAGATGGAAACTCAAACATGTCAAAAAAGCTTCCAGCCAGTAACTCTGAGATGCTGCTTTGCATTTTATACCAGCCTTCATTTGTATCTTTTCTCCTAAAGCAATTAGCAAACAGTTGTTTCATAAACTGTCGAGGTAGGAATAGCAGTGAAACACTATTAAACCTAGAGCTGTCCTTCAAACTTCAAGTATTTTATGGAATTTAAAGGAACTGCGGATTCTGTGCACTGCCAAAAATAAGATGCAGGACTTGCAGAGCACAATTGCTCTCATATCACCACTATCCTCCTTAATAACTATAGAGGGACTCCAGGACCATGCAGTTCTTTATCTGGGATGTGTGGATAGCTGGGAGAATCCTTCTCTCCCACTTTCTGTATCATCCAGTCTCTTTATCCATGTGACCACAGACAGGGCAAGGTAAACATGGTCAATATCAGTCTCTGAAGTAAATTTATGATAACTTGGATTACTCACTTGGACTGGTCATCACCCAGGAATACTGAAAGTTTCAGGCACAAGATCTGGCTTTTTATATAGTTTAATTAGTTTATTTATATATTCTACTGTTCTCTAAAGAGACATTAATCTTGTGATTATCTCTCCATTGACTGAAAACCACAATGAAATGAAGCCTGTACATTTTTTCACTATATTAGGCACATTCCAATAACCTCAGCCTTTGTCTCTATTAACAGATACCTACAGAAGCTGCCTCAGTCCACAGTGAATGGCTTGAGAAAGGGAAAAGCACTTACCCTGTCCCCCGAGTCCAAACCCTTCCAATCCTTACTGTTAAGTTGCTCTGGGCTGGAGACACGATTCCATTCTCCTAAAGGCAGCACCATCCATTGCTGCAATTCCACAGGGTCATTCTTTATGTAAATTCTCATTAGGAGAGGCTTGGGTGACATTACATTTGCACCGTTCCTCTCCAGATCCTGTGTTTTGAAATGCAGCTCCAAGGCTAAAGCAGCTCTCTCATTAACTCACAGAGCACTTGGCTTGGCAGCCACACACAAGATTTTTGGAATGTTTACAGGCAAAAAATCCTTTCCCTTGACCAAAACAATTAAAGGAATGATACCCATGGCTTTAGTCTGGAGATTTGTACATAGGACAGTCGGAACAGAAAGTTAGTGGAAAGTCAGCGTGGGTTGATTCTGCTCCACACAACATTGCAATCCCATTGACCTTCTGAGGGGAACGTGGCACCATTATCCATTCATTCCAACTGGAGACATCTCAGGAGAGAAACCCACAGCAGTCATTTTTCTTAAATGTTATTTTTTGTGCATTGCCACACAAAGGATGCTCATAGAAATGGCAATAATTAACAGATCTAAATTAAACCCCAGTTAGAAAGCCGTTAATATATTCATTTTCCACAGATTTTGAGCTACATATTGAGCAAAGTATGATTCACTGGCCCCAAAGTGGCAAAGCAGTTTCTGCTAAATGATCTAATGCTAGATGGCATGGGTCAGCTGTTTGTAAAATTGTGATTATAAAGAAAAGAAAGAAAACAATGTCAATTTCTTTCTTGTTATAGCAAAATTACTTCATAACTGGATGCGGCACTCAGTGCAATGGTTTTGTTGACATGGTGAGGTTGGGGAAACATCACCAAGTCAACTATACCTCAGTCAAAGGCTGGACTTGGTCTTGGAGGCCTTTTCCAACCTAAATGACTCCCCATTTCCATAAGTTGGTTTCATTTTAATTCCACAAAAATCCCATGATGTCCCCACGTTCTAACATTTTCCAAAGTGAATAAGCATTAAAGAACAGACTCGAAGAAACTTGGTTGATCTGTTAAAGGGTGCTGGTTTGGCAACATTGTCTTAGCATGCCAGAGTTTTTGGAACCTCCATCAGGGAGCCACGGGACCACGCACAGACCAAAAACCTCATGGCAGTGCTGTGGGTTCACTGGTGCCACGGTGGCTTTTAGGCACCACCGTGAAGAACTGCACAGAGCAAACCAAGAATTCCTGAGAAGAAGGCTTGTCCAAGCTCCCATCACTCACCTTGCCACACTCCAAGGGAATGTGCCAAGTCCTGGACCCTTTCTATTGCAGGGAACTCAGTTTCTCCTTTTACACTTGCTCTGCTTTCCGAGAGATTGAAGCCAGGCCTCCCATTCTAGATAGCTCCGCTAATTAAGCTAATTAGCTCTTTAGATCAGTTTTCTTCCCATGAACCGATGAATATTAGATTATTTAGAACACAGACGGCTGCCAGAAGGCAGAGGGACGATCTATCCACTGAACAGCCAGTGCAACTCAGGTGGAACAGGAGTTTCACCTCCACCCCTGTAATAAACAGAGAACAGTTACACCACAATGTTCTGTTCCATCCTTAAAACCGAGCTGCGAGTCGTTAACCCAGAAATACACACCCTACAATCACACAGAGAGTTTCCACATATAAGAGAGACCTAAAATGGAAAATAAAAAATATAGCACCGCCCTAAATCATTCTAACATACCAGCCAATCTGCTAAGCTGAATCAATATAAAAGCAGTAGAAAAGTCTCAAAAAGACACAAAATGTGGTGCAGACTTAAAATCTGTGAAGATAACTGTGGTCATACTTAGCTTAAATTACAGTTTCATTTTCATTTTTCCTTTGTACGTATGCATGTGTTATGGATAGCCTTAAAAAATTATTATTTGGTCTAATTAATATTAACCAAACTATTTTAAATTGTAAATTATAATAAAATGCCATTTTACGATGTGCAACTTGATTTACAAATAGGAGTAAAGATATTTTTACACAGAATAAAATAAGATTCTTCTATGTTAAATTACAATTTTGTCATGTCTTGTATGGAAAGAAAAAATTCCTGCTCATTTACACACTTAATTCAGAACTGCTACAATTTAGCTGTTGATTACCCCAGCACAGAAAAAAAGACATTATCAGACCTCCCATGAAAAAATGCTCATATTTACATCATGCTCACAGGCAACAGAACCAAAAGAAAGGTTATGTAATATTGCAAATATTAAATTAATTGTGTTAAGACATGTACACTCTTCAGGAGGCAATCACTATTTATGGTTTTAATACTGTGAATTCCTTTGTAAAGGAACATTTGTGGATCTGATCCAATTTTCAGTTTCTTGTCTGTGATTGAACTCAGCAGATAAAATGTGAATATTTTATAGTAGAGGGTGCTTTAGTATTTGGTATTTGGTGCTTGCTAAGAGAGGATTCTGAAGGTAGAGTGGAAATTCTACTTCATTTAAGAGTAACAAAACAACCGCAGAGTAAAGGGGTAATGGATACAAAACTGAGAGGCGGAATTGTAGGCTCTGCATCTTTTAGACTTCAGGTAACTCCTCCAAGGACCTGACTGTCACTCACCTGGCACACTCAATAATGGTTATCCAAAATGATGGAGACATCCAGGATCCATGTAGGCAAAATGTTCACACGAGATTCAACACATCCATTTCCAAGTCCAGTGCTGTAAGACACTGGCTATTCTAAGCTCTTCTCTTTGCTGCTGGGAGACAGGGACAGACATGGATGTTGGTTGGAGGATATTTTTTTAGATTTCAGAAGGAAAATGAAGTTCTTTGGAATATTCTCAAAGTCCTTTGCATGTGCACTTTCTGCATTTTCCAACAGCATTTCTATGCCCCGTTTTCAGAAGTTCATTAATAAAAATGCTAACCCTATGGGCAAAAAGCACTCTAACCTGCAAGCTACAAATCCCTGAACCAAAAAATGTACATTGAACAGCATTCCTTGGAAAAATGGCAGTAGGCAGTATCAGCCTCATTGCTGTGATAGACTTCCTCTCTGCAGTCAGCCTCTGTCTTGGGGTAAGTCATTAGAAAAGATGACATGTGTATCCTGGCACAACTAGGTCCTAGGGAGAAGTTGACAGATGTTGCAGTATAAATCAGTTCTGATGCACACTGTGTTGCCTCCAGAGGCATCTTCTGGTCTCCCACAAAAGGTTACTGAACCATATATAATACAAAAATGCAGATACAATTGTAAGGAATAAATGTAAGGTTCTGTTCTACCCCGCTTAGAAAGTCTAATGCATGAATAATGTTCCATCTGCACAGTGGTCAAATGCGACTGAAATTGATTTTAGATGTACCACATGGAGCAGCACAGACCTTAACAAGCTTAGTGACATAGGGGACCTTGTCAGGAATCTGTACAAAATTCATGATACAAGAAATTTGTATAAATGAGAATCTGGGACAATGAAGAACGGGGGTTATATTACGAGAAACTTTTGTACCAAGTAATCAAAACGAATCACATACCAGAGGCATTCTCAAGTAGAAGATAACAAAGTTTAGTCACATTAAATTTATAATAAACATGTGAAACATGTCAAATGTGCAGCTACATATCTTGACCATTAACTTTTGGGGATGCATGAATAAATTGTGAGCAATGGGAACAAAACAGCCTTCTGCTAACCTGTTTAGCTGGAGAGTTTGGGTTTTTTTTTGCCTGCAGCCTCAGTGTTTCCACCACTCACCTTCATCAGGATCAGGGTAGTGTATCACATCTGCACCTGGGCTAATCTCAACAGGCTTTAGGTTTCCACATACCACTCCTAAAACCTAGACAATGATCCAACTCCATCTGGTGACTCTGCAGAAGAAAAATTAAAACATTACTGAAAGAAGGAAAAAGGCTGTAAATGAAAAAAGCAGTAAAATAAGTCGCCTAAATTTTGGAAATACCTTATGTCGGAACCGGTACATTTATTCATTAAAACCCCACAAAAATCTTTCCACAAACATTAATTAATATTTTACCTTTCACCTGACCAATCCTTTTCATCCATATGTAAATGCTGTTGATGACATTTGCATCCCCGTGCATTCATTTGGACACGTGAATGGCACAAGAACTGGGAGGCTGTGGATGCAGTTGGGCTGCTCAGGAATCATAAGTGGAGGAGACCAAAGCTTCTTCCTCACTTCCCTCTGAGATGATGGTTTAAGAGCTCAGGCTGCAAAGCAGACTCACAAAATATGCCTGAACCACTATGTTCTGTTCAGGAAGGCATTCAGGCACCACAAAATTATGAACTAAAAGGTCTATCAGCCTACCAATTTAATACAGTGATTTATTTTTACATGTTGCAATGACATTATGAGCCACATAATACTTTGCTTTGAAAGAAAACAAGAGCAGCACTTTTCCAATCGGGTTAAAATTTATACATTCACTCCATAATGTCTCAAGATGCTTTTCACTTCCAAGATTTTGATTATGGAACCCATAGAATTTAAAGAGAAGTAACTGAAATAAAAGTTAATATAATAAAACCAGTTAAATGTTTCTTTCTACTGTCAGTCAATTCAATTTTCACAGATAGGAAACAGAAATAATTCAAATAGGCATTCGCCCAGTCTCCTTTTCTGGATTTTAACACACTTTGTTTTGCATTCTTTTAAATGCATCACACTTTAAAGTGGTTAGGGATCATATTCCTTGGCATATAAAGATTCTTCAGTATAGATTTATACAGAGGGGACTGCAGCAGCTTGAAGGATGGAAACTAATAACATCAGCACAGCATGCATATCATTTTCTGCACAGAAACTTGGCAAGACTAAGAGTGTTTTTAGTGGAATGTGGCTATGCTAATACTCCCTCCTGTGAATAGCTCCTTTTCACTGTATAATCAAGATCTCCACGCAGCGATCTGAGATGGCTTTTCACAGAGCTGCTTTCAAAAATGAAATTATCTTCATTATTATTAATTTTATGAAAATGAATTGCCTTGGAGTTTAGTGCTAATTACTGTCCCTGTCATATAGCCCAGGAAGGGGAGGTGTAGAATCTTATGGCAAAGAGTCTCAAAGATGCAGGCCACCACCTTGCAGAGTGAGGAAATGCCTTCTAAAAACCATAACAGAAATCTGGAGTTAAAAGGTCTCTAGCTGCAATTACCTCACAACAGAACACAATGCACATTTTCCCTTTATTTTAAGCTCCACTTATATTACTTTCATGTTTGGAGACAACTTCAAACTAAATAGTGCCATTTCTCTACTCTGTTTTACAAGTTGTCAACAGGCTTCCATGGCTGACAAGCGTGACAACCCACATGTGAATTTTGGCATGTCTGGGCTTTTATTTCCTTGTTTGGCAAATAAGAATTTTTAATGAAATGCTATTGAAATAAGCATTTAAAAACACGTATGAAAATCCATTAAGCCTCAGAAGTTTCTGCCCTGCCCTGACCTACAGATGAAGGGTTCAGAAGCACAGGAAAACTCACTAACCTTGATTTCTGTTATATCTTGAGAGCAGGCCAGATAAGCTCTTGGATCAAATTTAAGATACTTCAGCCTAAAATCACCTGCCAAGTGCTCAGCCACGGGCTTAGGCTGAGCTTACTGCCCAAGACAGCATTGTCCCACAGGTCACAGCTCGATGGCAGCAGGACCTGGGATAGCAGCTCTGGCACAGCCCCTCCACCCCCTCCCCAGGATGATTCCTTCAGGATTTATCCTTAAAATCGAGTCCCAAGCTGCAGTGAGCAGTAACCTGAAGGATCAGCTTGATGGCACCGAAACCCACTCAGCAGCTAATGGAAAACCCCCACACTGATAACAGTTCATCCCCTCAAAAAACAGCAATCTTGAAAATGACTGGGTTTGTTCTCTGACCTTAAAAGTGATGAGAGAAAGAAGCTGGAGACATCTGAAACACAAACCAAGCCCACAAAACCCTAATTCATGCTGTTTCACTCAAAGAGGAGTCCCACAAGGCTGTCTGCATGAGAAGAGGGGAATGTGGAAACTCCTGCTGCTTTTAGTGCCTTTCCATAAACTACAGTCAGCAGAACTAAACAGTATTACACAACCTTTTCTACATCAACATACTTTAGTAACTGCCAGGTAAGAGAAATAAAAGTTACAGGAGGAAACACTTTTTTCCATTCTCTCTTCCTCTCTCCCCTCATTCCAACGTGAAGCTGATGGATAAATCTTTGGGTAAAAAATTAAGAAAGAAAGAATTTACTGAGAAATCACTGTCTGGGCACAGGTGCAAATGTTATTTTAGTTCAATAGCGAGCCAATGCAGCACATATCACCAACTGTATGAAAATAGCTACCACTTAAACAGTATTGCAAGCAGATATGTTACACTGTCAGCCCTGAGGCTCTGGGGATTGAAAGTAAAGAACATATGGATCTGCAGAAACTCCACCTTCCTAATTCTTTGGGTTTTTAAACCCAAAGGAATTCTTTAAGATATTCTATGCAGTGAAAAACCCACCCCATATATTTACAGAGGGGTTAGAAATATCTGTGTAAAGGTGGTTTTAGAGATATCTATTTAAATAGTAGAACTCTTATTTTTCTCACAGTTTGAGAAAGCAAATGTGAAGTTTCATTCGATATGAAAAATGAGACAAAATGACAAACACCACATCCATCACAACCTCATTCAGTTAATTAAAATCAGATGCTCAGCTGAGTAATTTTAATTAATGGTACTGGACACATTTTCAAGTTGTTTGGAATCAGGAGTTTTTAATAATTTATCCTCATTTCTTGGAACTCAGAAGTATATTTCACTCTTGGACTTTAAATGTCTATGCCCATAAATTTTACCCATGAAGCAAGAATTATTGTAACTGTTTGTTCACAATTAACAAGTGACTAAACAGGAGTGGAACAGGGCTAGCAGTGTGTTAACTGCAGCTCTTCACTGGAAGCTTGATGGAGTCAGAGCACATTATATCCTTTTTTCTTAATCAAATCTCAAGTGCCGATCTCCTTTAAAAGCACTTTTTGTTTTCAGATGAGTTAAGGTTGCACTTCAACTCAATTACAGGATTCCCAAGGGACTTCATGAAGTTGTTTTTTCATCCAGAGTGGTAGCTGTACTTTTGACCTCAGCAAGTAACAAAAATACTGACTGACTTCTTTTTCTTAGAAGGAGAAATGGATAAATTGCTTGATAATCTGTTAACTGAGAATTTGTTTCCTTATAAAATGTAATGTCTTGAGAACAGGAGAGATGAAGGCACAAAAATCTTTGTCTTCAACAATATAGGTATCTATATATGTTTTGATCTGGCAACTGCTCATTTTCAACAGTAAATTGTAAAGAATTCTCACAGCTGTCTCAAATGACATATATCCTGAATTCTTAGCAAAATTATACCTAGCTCCTAACCACCCAAAACAAACCAAATTCCTTCACTGCTAAAAATGGTGCTAACATTGCTAATTCAAGTACTGACAGCTAGGAAATATCCCCAGGGTTTCCTGTTCAACCTTGGTTTACCCTCAAGGCACCATTAAATACTGTTAATTTTTAATAGGCTACTAATATTCCAATTTTTTTTCCCCACTGATTACATTACTGGGGAGTCATTTTCCCACTGAAGCAGCAGCATTCTGGATTTCAGTTGACATCCAGTGAATGTAACAGAGGTTCCAAAAATCAACGCAGAGACCCATGCTGAAAGTATCAGAGCACCCCCCTCAGCCTAGAGATCCTTGATTTCTTCCCCATTACCCTCATATCATACCAGTCTCAAGCACAAAGGGTTTGTCCACCACGTGCAGAATTTTTCAGGCTAATGCAGTCCATAAAACAATCCATTCCCTGTTTACAGAATCCCCAGTGCTGTCTGAGTGCTGCTGCTGAGATTCTCCCACATAATTTTGGTTTAACAGTCAATCTTGTTAGCATTTTTTACAGGGACAAAGTGAAGTGCCACTGTATCAGTCTGTCTGCATGAGAGCTCAACCTGAAAGTTCCACTTTTTCCTGTGGAACATCTGCAGAGTATAATTATAATTAAGCACGTCTTGAATATTAATTGTTCTAATGTCACTGATGTAATGTCCTAGGATACACTGAATCAGTTCTGTTTCAAAGTACTGTTTTATTTAAGAGCTTTGCCAGATGTTCTCATCATTTCACTTAGATTTTTCCACCAGGAAAACAGTTGCTGAGACTTGTGAATCTTCTGCTTTTGCCAACTGTCAAGGAAATAATTTCATCCCCAAAGAGGAGGCAAAATCTCCAAGATTTTTTATTTTTAAAGGAAGAAAAGAAGTGATATTCCAGAAACATATGTACCACTGTTGGCTTAGAAAAGGTTTTGCTGAGAACAACACAATTATTGTAATTTGGGGCATAAACAAGCCCTTTTATTCACCCAGTTCATCACCTTAGGTTTCCATGTGCAATTTATTTTCCACCATATCATGCAGCAGAAATTCAGTGCAGTTTGTTTCAGTGTTATAGAAATTAGAAATGACCATTCTGGAGGACCATACCCTTAAGCAATACCTCTCTGTATTTTTGATGTCTTGAGTAATCATATGCCAGAAGAGAGCACCTGGGGATCCAATCTCTCTCTAATCAACAACTTTTGTAACAGTGGAAGCTCACCAACTGCTGAAACTAAAACATATTTTACAATTACAGATTCTGACATTCCCAGAACACTGGATCTAAATTCACTTGCATTATTTCGCAGCTGAACAACTTTAAACATGTTATTTTAGCTTATTTGTAAAGAACAATAAAAGAAAGGCCTTCTCATCAAGGTTCAACAGCGACAGTGAATGACTGAAACATCAAACCAGGCCTCAGTTAGAAGCCTATTTGCTTGACATATTTGTTCTTAAATAGTTCTTTCAAAGAAACTACTTCAGAAAAAAATTGCTGAATACTGTAGTAATTAAGGATTTGATCTCATAATGTGTCAATGCTTTTCAAAAAAGGTTAGATTTTACTATGTATTGTTCAAAAAATAGTTTTTTACTATGTATTGTTCTCAGCAAGAATGCAGATTGCTTGGAGTGGGTTAGAATGTTTAAAACCCACAGGAGCTTAACGGAGACTTGACAGGTTTGGGAATCTTGGGTTGGACTGAGATGACCTCCAGGCAGCCCTTCCAGCCCCACAGAGCCCTTCCAGCCCCACAGAGCTCTTCCAGCCCCACTCAGCCCCATACAGCTCTTCC